>OW240912.1:44968590-45031197 GCA_933207985.1 Pelobates cultripes
TTTTAGATCATCCAGCATCAATTTTTACTATTATGTTTGTCATTATTTTTGCATTCATTAGAATTGATAATATCTATTCACATCGCTCATGTTGGCCGTTATCACTCTTTGTCTTCCCTTTGTGCTTATTTAAATCTTATCATGATAAAAATGTCTTATTAAAATTCACTTATTACATATTTTTTCATTTCTCCTACAAATACCACATTAATATGCTAGTGACATAAATGTAAAAACTTTACCAGCAGGGTTTCACTACTTATACGTTAGATATCTGCTCACGGTTTTTTATTTTAAACAGCTGTGCACATATATGTGTGACATCATAATCTATTCTGTGAAACTAAGCACTGGAAATTATGTTGACTATAAAAGATTTCACTTCTCCTGAATTGCTATCCAAAACCAGACTTGAATACTGACACCACAATTTTTCTTAATGAAGCACAAATTAACCTAGCATCAACAACATACACAAACAGGGATTGGCATATAATATATTCATTTAGAAAGCTTTTTATAAAATAGCACAATATCTCAAATACTGTACATATGCAAATGATCAGTGTATAGAAAGCAGACTTTAGTTTGCTATGCAATGCTTGCTTCCTTCAGTAATAAAACAAAATGAAACATGCATGTTAACGTCTATATATACATTTTAAATATACTGTTTACAAATGCAGCAAAATAAAGTAGTGGACAATTTGTTGCCTCAAGTCTTACTGTAACAAAATATTTACCAGGCTGTAACTCCCGAACCCCTGGTCCGATCTGGGTGAATTTCAAGTATGTTGCTCACCCAGATCAGACCTACCAGGGGACCCCTTATTTGTCCCTGTACCCCATGTAATTAGGGGACATCCAGAAAGTGGGGAAAACCCTGTCCCCACTAAGTGGTTTAAGTGCTAATCTAAGGGGAGGAGAAGGAGGGGAGGTGACCGGGTTACAATTGGTTACTGTACAAATTATGAAAGTTACCTCCCTTGCATGGGAGAAATGCATAAAAGCAGACCTGTGATTAAAGCTAGCAGTTGACTCCCAGACTATGTGTCGTCTAGTCCTTGGGGAGGTGGATTATGCTGTGTTCCTGTAACTTTGTATGCTGAATCTTTGTTCCCAGCGGAGAGCCCTTGGATTAACCCCTGCTCCTCCGCTACAGCATGGATGTCATTACAATTATGCCCCCCCTTGGAAAAATTCCTGCGGATGCCCATGTTCCTGGCTGCTCTCAGGGACCCTGGAATGTTTTAGCCACAGTCGTTAATGTTTGACAGGGGGCTCTCCCAGAGACTCCTGTGTTAAAAAATGATAAGCTTAGAGTCATGTCTACAAATGCTTGCAGTTTAGGGAATAAGATCCATAAACTTGTGGCAATAACGGCAACTGATAATATAGATTTAGTCGATGTTACTGAGACATGGTATAATGAGAAAAATGACTGGGACATAGCAATACCAGGGTATTCTTTATAAAGAAAAGACAGGGAAGGCAAGAAAGGGGAGGGGTGGCCCTGTATGTGAAGGATAGCATAAAATCTAGCTTAATAAAAGTTATTGAGGCGAACATAGAGTCTGTTTGGGTTACGTTAGAATTTGGTAATCACACAGTAACTCGTATAGGTGTACTTTATAGGCCCCAGGACAAATAGAAGAGTTAGATAATCTACTAGTTGAGGAAATAGCTAAAATGACAATGAAGGGGAAAGTTATCATCATGGGTGACTTTAATCTTCCTGATGTGAATTGGAAAACCAAAATAGCTGCTTGTGCCAGGAGCACACATATTCTAAACTCCCTACTGGGATTGTCTCTAAAACAAGTCGTTGAGGAGCCAACTCGTAGGGAGGCCATACTAGATTTAGATTTAATATAAGAACAGTGACTGAGTCACACCACACAAAAACAAAAGTTTTAGACTTTAGAAAAACAGACTTTTCTAAAATTAGAATATGTGTAAAGGAGTCATTATCAGACTGCAATTTAAATGGAGTCAAAGAGAAATGGGATTATTTAAAAGTTGCACTGCTGAAGGCAACAGATAATTGCATTAGGGTTGGCAGTAAAAGCCAAATATTCAAGAAACCATTGTGGTACTCCGCAGATGTTGCCAAAATAGTAAAAAACAAAAAGTTAGCATTTAGTAATTACTAAAAAAAAACTGAGTGAGGAAGACAGAATGATCTATAAGATTAGGCAGAAAGAGGCTAAGCAAGTTATAAGAGTTTCCAAATCACACACAGAAAAGGAAATAGCACGTTAAGTAAAAAAGGGGACAAAACATTTTTTAGATACATAAATGAGAAAAGGAAAGTAAAACAAGAATTAGTTAGATTAAAAACAAAAGGATAAAGTTCTAGCTGACTGCCTAAATGAATATTTGTGTTCAGTATTTACAGATGAAAATTAAGGAAAGGGGCCTCAGTTAGTAAAAAGGACAAATGAGTCATTTGTTACATGTGAGTTCACAGAGGAAGAGGTTCTATTTCCAATTTGACAATTTTTATTGGACAGTACATGTGCGTTTCACTTCATGTTACATTTGCTTTCAACAAAAACTTTTGTCATGACATATTGTATGCATACATTCTTAGGTATATTTGTGGTTTGCGGGTAGATGGATGCGTAAGATTTATTATGGTACAGCATACAATACAAGTCAAGTCATACAGAGAACATAAGGATTTTTTCATAATTGCCTGCACTGTGCCATTTGAAGCTAAAATCTAGGGTGGGAGGGAAGGGAAGAGTCAGGGGAGGGTGGGCGTAAAGGGGGGTATAACTTGTTGAGAGAGATCTGTTTCTCGTATTTACCTTGTCTGTATTAGACTCGTGGTCTACATACTCGTTCCACATTTTGTGTGCTGATCTCATGTGTTTCTTTATACCATATTGGTTTGCATAGGCCATTTCATAGGCCCAGTTAAGTTTTATTTGATTGATTAGGGCTTCCCCCGAGGCGGCTGTTGTTTTTTTCCAACATCTGGCTAGATTTATGGCCGCTGAGATTAGTATGTGGTAGATTGCAGCCCACATGTCTTTGTGGAGAGGTTCTGGTGGGATAAATAGGATGCATAGTTCTAAGGTTAGTGTTATTTGTGTTCGTGTGCCTTTGGTTATGATGTCTTGTACTACCTGGCAGTACTGTGTTAGGATAGGGCAAGTCCACCAGATGTGCTGTATGTTGCCTGGGGCATACCCATATCTCCAGCTCCTATCTTAAGATTGTGGCCAAATCTGGTGAACCCTGGATGGAACTAGATACCAGCGGTATATTAATTTGCATTGCATTTCAATATGCGTGGCACATGAGGTTACCCCGCTATGTGAAGAGTATGCTTGGGACCATTTGTCTAGTGGTATGACTCTCCCTAATTGCTTGTGCCATGATTGGATGTGTGTGTCCTTCTCTTGATCCTGAGCCAACTCCAGGATCAGCGTTTTATAGGTTGTAGATAATAGTTTTTTGGGTGGTTTTTTATACGAGCAGATCAGCTCAAATTTGGACATTTGTGGTGGTGTAAATGTAAAGACAAATAAGTCAATGGGACCTTATGGAATACACCCAAAGTTATTAAAAGAACTTAGTGGTGTACTAGCAAAACCATTAACAGATTTATTTAACCAATCATTGTTAACAGGAGTAGTCCCAGAAGATTGGAAGTTAGAGAATGTTGTGCCCATTCACAAGAAAGGTAGTAGGGAGGATCGGATTGTTGAACATTTAAAAACACATGGATTTCAAGATCAGAGACAACATGGGTTTACTTCAGGGAGATCATGCCAAACTAATTTTATTGATTTTTTGATTGGGTAACTAAAATAATAGATCAGGGTGGTGCAGTAGACATTGCTTACCTAGATTTCAGTAAGGCTTTTGACACTGTTGCACATAGAAGGCTTATCAATAAACTGCAATCTTTAAGTTTGGATTCCAATATTGTTGAATGGGTAAGGCAGTGGCTGAGTGACAGGCAACAGAGGGTTGTAGTCAATGGACTATATTCGAAGCATGGGCTTGTCACCAGTGAGGTACCTCAGGGATCTGTACTTGGACCCATTCTCTTTAATGTTTTTATTAGTGATTTATTAGTTGTGGCAACTGACATTTAATGTGGATAAGTGCAAGATAATGTATCTTGGATGTAAAAACCCAAGGGCAGAGTACAGAATATTTGATAGAGTCTTAACCTCAACATCTGAGGAAAGGGATTTAGGAGTGATTATTTCTGATGACTTAAAGGTAGGCAGACAATGTAATAGAGAAACAGGAAATGCTAGCAGAATGCTTGGTTGTGTAGGGAGAGGTATTAGCAGTAGAAAGAGGGAAGTGCTCATGCCATTGTACAGAACACTGGTGAGACCTCACTTGGAGTATTGTACACAGTACTGGGGACCGTATCTCCCGAAGGATATTGATACTTTAGAAAGAGTTCATAGAAGGGCTACTAAACTGGTTCATGGATAAAACTTACAAGGAATGGTTAAAAGAACTTAACATGTATAGCTTGAAGGGAAGACGAGACAGGGGGGATATGATAGAAACATTTAAATACATAAAGGGATTCAACACAGTAAAGGAGGAGACTATATTTAACCCCTTAAGGACCGAGGACGGTTCAGGACCGTCATCGACATTTTTGCGTTGCCGACCGATGACGGTCCTGAACCGTCCTAACGGTCAGAGCTACTTACCTGATCGCCGTCGTTCCCCCGGCGGCGATCAGCGTGGCTCCGGTTGTGGGGAGACTGCCTGCAGCCCAGACAGTCTCCCCACACTGATTAGGACCCCTGTGGCCATGTGATCGCTTAACACAGCGATCACATGGTCACAATAGGTGTCCATAGTGTCTGCCTGCAGGGGGACTGTCTGTGCTGACAGGCAGTCTCCCTGCATGTGTAAAATCAAAAAATAAATTAAAGTTAGTGTTAATAAAAAAAATAAAAATAATTATATATGTGTATATATGATATATAGACATATATTATACCTATATAATATATGTCTATATATCATATATATATAATGCCATACTAAGTGTATTTTTATATTAATATGTACTTATATTAATATAAAAATACACTTATAATTAAATTACACACGTATATATATAATATATATAATAACTATATATATTGTATATATATATTATTATAAAATATAAATAATAAGTAATTTAAATTAAATAATTTTTTTAAATAATAAAAAATTAAAAAAAAATTATATAGCTATATGAAATTTTATTCTAACTGTATTTTAAAATTAATATATATATATTTATATCAAAATACACTTAGAATGAATTTGTATATATATCTATGTATATAAAAATAAATAAAAATAATAAGAAATATACATACGTCCATATACAAAATTACATAAATAATTATATAAATATACACGTAGACTTCAAATATATAAATATGCATATATATTTAAATTCTACGTGCGTATTTATGTAATATTTTTACATAATTCAGTAATTTTATTGATTGCAATTTGAGGGACCTGCCTGCCAACCCAGGCCGAAATTCCAGAGAATTTAATTTGCTAACACTGTATTTTACCCTGTAACGTTCTACGACACCCTAAAACCTGTACATGGGGGGTACTGTTTTACTCGGGAGACTTCGCTGAACACAAATATTAGTGATTCAAAACAGTAAAACATATCACAGCCATGATATTGTCAGTGAAAGTTACTTTTTTTTGCATTTTTCACACACAAACAGCAGTTTTACCGATGATATAATTGTTGTGATACGTTTTCCAGTTTTTAAACACTAATATTTGTGTTCAGCGATGTCTCCCGAGTAAAACAGTACCCCCCATGTACAGGTTTTATAGCATTTTTGAAAGTTACAAGGTCAAATATATGGGTCAAATATTTTTACATTGAAAATGGCCAGGTTGGTTACGTTGCCTTTGAGAGCGTATGGTAGCCCAGGAATGAGAATTACCCCCATGATGGCATACCATTTGCAAAAGAAGACAACCCAAGGTATTGCAAATGGGGTATGTCCAGTCTTTTTTAGTAACCACTTGGTCACAAACACTGGCCAAAATTAGCGTTCAATTTAGTTTTTTTACTTTTTTCACACACAAACAAATATGAATGCTTACTTTGGCCAATGTTTTCGACTAAGTGGCTACTAAAAAAGACTGGACATACCCCATATTGAATACCCTGGGTTGTCTACTTTAAAAAAAATATGTACATGTGGGGTGTTATTCAGAGATTTATGACAGATAATAGTGTTACAATGTCACTATTGATAAATTTTAAAAATGTATGTTTTGAAACCGCAATATCCTACTTGTACCTATAGCCCTATAACATGCAAAAAAAAGCAAAAAAGCACGTAAACACGGGGTATTTTTAAACTCAGGACAAAATTTTGAATCTATTTAGCAGTTTTTTTCATTCGCTTTTGTAGATGAGTAAAAGATTTTTCAAGTAAAAGTCAAAAACATGTATTTTTTTCAATTTTTCATCATATTTTTTTATTTTTTTTAAATTAAAATACATGAGATTATATAAATAATGGTATGTAAAGAAAGCCCCTTTTGTCCTGAAAAAAACAATATATAATTTGTATGGGAACAGTAAATGAGAAAGCGGAAAATTACAGCCAAACACAAACACCACAAAAGTGTAAAAATATGCCTGGTCGCAAATGTACAACATCGCAAAAACAGTCCAGTCCTTAAGGGGTTAAAAGAAGAAAAACTACCACAACAAGAGGACATAGTCTTAAATTAGAGGGGCAATGGTTTAAAAATAATATCCGGAAGTATTACTTTACTGAGACGGTAGTGGATGCATGGAATAGGTTTCCAGCTGAAGTGGTAGAGGTTAACACAGTAAAGGAGTTTAAGCATGCGTGGGATATGCATAATGCTATCCTAACTATTAGATAAGGCCAGGGACTAATGAAAGTATTTTTAAAAAATGGGCAGACTAGATGGTCCGAATGGTTCTTATCTGCCGTCACATTCTATGTTTCTTCCACCCGACTGGGCAGACAGGTATCCACACCTCTGCCTGCACTGTGAATAGCTATTGGCTTTATAAAGGCACTTGCAGCTCTCAGGACAAGTTCTTTTGATTTTGTCCCATCTACAGGAACCTTGCATCCAGTCAACAGGTCCAATAAGCAGGAAAATAGGACACTAATTATGGGAAAGATGTACCAGATGTAGATATGCACACTAAGGAGAAATAAAGTAAATAGCACAAATGTAACATAAAAGAATAAATTTATCAAAATATTAATAAAATAAAATGAAAATGAAATAAAAAGAAATATAAAGAAAAAGAAAACAAAACAAAAATGAAAATAAATTAAAAAAAAGCTAAACATTAATTAAGAATATAAATTGAAAAAAATAATAATATTATAGATAGGAAAAAATAATAATAATAAAAATAAAGGAACAGAAATGAATAAAAGTGAAGAAGAAAGGTAAAAAAAAATGTGCAGTGAAAGAATGCACAAAAGAATGTGCGTAAAATGTGCTGTGGCACTATGCTGTGAATACAACACTGAAAAATTCCCAGAGAGTGTTCCTGTCTTTACTTGTAAAAGTAAAGTGATGGCAATAGTAATCCAAGTTATAATAGAAGCACTTGGGGCTGTGAACCCCAAGTTGGGGAGTTGCTTCAACAGATTTCAGGTGGGACATCTGAGATCACTGTATAGTGCAGTTCTATAGTTCCGAGTGCAGTTCTAGGGTCAGTTAAGACACTGTGCATAACCCTCAGACTACAATACTGCTAGTAGAAGACCTGAGAATGAGGAACAGGAGGGGTTATAAAATCAATTTTATATATATTAGATCTACAATTAGCACTATTCTCAAAATATTTTATTTGTAGGGTTTGCTTACATCCGGAATAGGTAAGCTTCTGCACTCCACATGCTGTGGACTACATATCCCTTTATTATGCTTTGCCAGCATTATGGCTATAAAAGCATTCTGGAAGATGCAATAAACAACATCTGGAGTGCCAAAAATTACTTACCCCTGGCTTAGATAATAATAATAATAATAATAATAGGTAAGTTATTGACATGAAATGTACATTCAATCTTTCTGACTCTTCAAAAATGTCCATGAATTCAGATTATACTCATTTTATTGACCTGTGACTCTGAGATGCTGCAGTTGGAGTCCTAGCCAATGAGCTATCGCTCAACCATGACACCTGTAGTAGAGGCAGTTAGATTATTAAATTAAACATTGTTTTATTACACTAGAGGATATAGCATGAACTACAATTCTTCATTTAAGCAATATGGTATATACTTTTTATTTTGTTAATACTATTTAAGTATTTTGTTACACTAAGAATTGACACACATATTGTCCACTACTTGAATTAGCATGTTAAAAATACTTTAACAGATTTTGTTTGTGTTGACATATAAATGCCGTCACAGGAGAAAGAAAAGTTTTTTCATCTAATATAGTCATGCTACTTTCAGCTATGATTAGATTCATGTAATACTGCGGTGTATTTTATTTAATTTATAAAATGTCACTTTTAATTTCTTTCTCCATAAAGCAAAATATTAATAGCTACAACAACGTGACACACTGTGAGTTCATTTGCCCATGTAATAGATATTAATATAATGTTATATATTAAGAATTGATTGTATCTGCCACATATCTTGTCCTCATGCTCCTTAGTGGGCAGTTTTGATGCATATTTGTCTATGATCACAGGTGGTTCTCATGTAATGATTGACCCAAGTGAGTCATTCATTTTCATATAATGACCTCAAAGGAAAACTTAGCACGCGCACAGGAAATAAATTTTCCCTCATCAACTCAAGTGTCTTTTGTTTTAATGGATATTCAGTAAGATCTAGTCACTAAAGTGCAAAATGTAAAATGTTGGTGAGAGCACTCAAAACATGCATGTAGGATATATTACCAAAGCTTGGTTTAGTTGGAATATCTACAAAACATAAAGCACAGAAACATAGTATAATACTGTTAAAATATATGCAAGTTATATTCTGTGACTGGTTAAACTCACATATTACTGAGTCACTTTAAAAGCTGACTCAGACTTAGGGCTTGTAACGAGATGAGAAATCTCAATTTGGACGTCCTGTATCAAACTTGATAGATCCGCGCTGGAAATGTTCTCCAAAATCACTCCAGAATGCAGAATCAAAATCCAAACTGATTTATTGTTAAAATACTACATAAAATAAAATAGTAATGAATACAGGTAAAATGTCCTTTATATGTACCACGACGCGTTTCGGCACTCACAGCCTTTCTCAAGTGGTCTGTTTCTCATCTCCGATCTCTTCTTTTTATATTTTCAAATTCCAGCGCCCTTTCTCTGGCGTCCCGTATGACTTCCGTTTTCGTCATTATTCGGCGACTTCCGGTAACGTTACGTGATGACGTTACCGTTACGTCATCATTCTTTGCCCAAAACGGTTACGTCATGACGTCTTCCCGGCGCCGAAACCGGAAGTACTCTCGGCGCCATTTTAGAGAGTCACTAATCATAGAGGTTGCCAGTCTCTTAGCAATCGCAACTTTTAACATTCACATACATTTAATATATTCGTCTATAAAGGAGGAGAGCCCAAATACACAAATATAATCAATAAGATTCATAAAATCATCATAAAAAAGGGGGAAGTACTGTACACCTATTAAAAGGGAAGGAAGGATAGGTCATTAGAAGAAACTTTTATAATAAGATAGAAACATTCCTTATATATAATTAATATAAAATACTACATAAAAAAATCAAGAATAAAAAAGTAGCAAAATAAAACTATATACATGAATTAATCTCAAAATCAATATTAAGACCATAAGGGGACAATGATTCCATATTAAAAATCCACTTCATCTCATTTTTACTAAGGAGGCTTTCTATATCACCTCCTCTCCAATGAGTTTTCACAGCCTCTATGCCTATAAATTCAAAACCACTAATATTTCCTCCATGTACTTCTAAAAAATGTTTAGAGACATTGTGTAGAGTAAATTTCCTATTTATATTATAGATATGCTCCCTAATCCTTATCTTCAATGTCCTAGATGTCTTCCCTATATACTGTAATCCACAGGGACAGACAATCATGTAAATAACGTTCTTTGAGTTACATGTTACAAAAGATTTTATTTCATGTATTTTTTTATTCTGAAAAGAAATAAAGTTAGTAACCTTTTTATGTTTATTTTTCCTTAAAATACAGCCTCTACACATTCCACAATAATAAAAACCTTTTTCTTTCTTAAACATAGATGTAGTTTGGGAGCTTCTTTCTTTGTCTAAAAAACTTGAAGTCAAAACTTGCTTAATATTTTTAGCTCCTCTAAAAATCACTTTAGGTTGTGCTCCCAAATATTTATGTATTTCCTGATCTTGTTCTAAGATGTGCCAGTTTTTCTTCATAATTTTTTGCAACTGGTTACTGTGAGAACTGTAATTAAAAATAATTGGTACAGTCTTATCATTTTCTTTTTCTTCCTTTGTTTTATATTTTAAAATATTAGTTCTTAGTTTTTGTCCTACTTCATTTTTTATATTAATTAGGGAATCTTGATTATATCCTTTTTCTATTAATTGATTAATCAGCCCTTTTGTTTGTTCTTCATATTGTTCAGGCTCTGTACAATTACGTTTTATTCTTAAAAATTGTCCCTTGGGTATGTTGGTCAACCAAGGTCTAAAATGACAACTTTTTAAATTGATAAAACTATTTACATCTACAGTTTTAAAAAAGGTCTTGCTTTTTATCATGTTTTCTTCTATATAAATAGTCAAATCTAAAAAATTAATAGTCTGTGTGCTGATTTCCCAAGTCAGATTGATGTTCCAATTATTTTTATTCAAATTATTTAAAAAACTAATTAGAGATTCTTGCGTACCTCTCCATATTAAAAAAATATCATCTATGTACCTTTTGTAGAGGACCAGACTTGTCCCGAGCTCTGGCCTTGAGAGAATCTCGGATTCCTCCCAGTGAGCCATAAATAAATTTGCGTAGCTCGGGGCAAATCTGGTCCCCATAGCAGTACCCTTGGTCTGTAAATAAAAATTGTTCTCAAACCAAAAAAAGTTATTAAAAAGAATTAATTGGATACCGTCAATAATAAACTCGATCTGTTCTTGGTTCAAATCTGTATCGTTTTTTAAAAAATGTCTAGCAGCCTCGCAACCTCTTCCATGATCTATGATGGTATAGAGGCTGCTGACATCACAAGTAACCATAATTAGACCTTCCTCCCATATAAAACCGTTTAAAATTTGTAAAAGTGACATAGTATCTTTAAGATATGAGGGACATCTTTTAACAGGGTCTTGTAAAAATTGGTCTAAAAACTGTGATAGAGGCGATAACAGGGAACCAATCCCTGAAACGATTGGTCTTCCGGGGGGATTTTCTGCATTTTTGTGTACCTTCGGTAGAACATATAGAACCGGAATTCTAGGGAATTTTACATTAAGAAAATCATATTCTTTTTTATTTAGTAACCCTAGTTCTAGTCCTTGATTTATAAATTCACCCAATTTTTTCTTTATATCCTCTAGGGGATTTTTTTGTAATAAAAGATACGTTTCCTGATCTTGTAATTGTTCAAAAATCACTTTAAGATATTGTTCCTTTTTCCATATCACAACCCCCCCTCCCTTATCAGCCGGTTTAATAACAATAGAAGAATTTTTCTTCAACTCTTGTAATGCTTTCCTTTCACTTTTAGTTAAATTATTCTGTTGCCCTTTAATAGGTTCAATTTTTCTTAATTCTCTAGTACAAACTTTTTCAAATACTTTCATAGCATCTGATTTTAAATAACTAGGAAAAAAATTAGATTTATTTTTCAGAGTAGTATGTTTGAATTTATTTGTCTCTTCTATCTTCTCTTTTCCCAGATCTTTAATGGGTTTTTGATCGAAAAATTTTTTTAAACATAATTTTCGTAAAAATCTATTAATGTCTAAAAACGTTTCAAATTTATCTATGTCACAGCTAGGTGCAAACTTAAAACCATAATTTAAAACCTTTTTGTGAGATTCTTCTAAAACTATATCTGATAAGTTAAAAATTGTTATATCTGTTGTAGTTTTTTTGGAAATGTCTCCTCCCTCCTCCTCTTTTCTTCCTTTCTGCTTTCTATTACCTCTTCTTGTCGTCTCCTTTTTCCTGGAGTCTGTGTTTTTATGTCCCCTTTTGATCTTGTCATAGTTTGCCCTAAAAAAAGGTCATCATCGTTTAATTGTTGCAAATGGCTATATCTATTTGAAACTGGTACCTCTTCTCTATAATTTCTTTTTGGTGAATATGGTTTATAACTTCTTTCATAATTATTTTTAGAAGAATTTTTCCTTTCCCTCATTTTGGATCTGACTTGAGTCCATCCTCCACCTTGTTCTCCTCTTTGTTGTCTTAAATTTAAAGGAGATCTATCCCGATAAGGTTTTTTATATAATTGTTGTGATGGTCTACTCTCTTCTTTCAAAAAGTCTTTTCTATAATTGTCTTTCCTATTTCTGATGGGATTATTCTTTTTTTGTGGTTTTATTTGACCTTTTAAATAATCCTCCTGATCCCTCTTAAGTTTCTTTTTCTTAGTTTCAATTACATTCCTTTCTATATTTTTAATTTTCTCTATAGTTTTTTCCATTAGAGATTTAAACTCCTCCATTTCCATAAATGGTCCAAGTTTTTTCTGTATATCATTAATTTCCTCATTAATTTGATGTAAACTTAGGGTACGCTGTTCTATAATAACAATCATCATATGTTTAGCAAAGGATTCCAAAGCTCCGTCCCAAGCTTCCTTAAATCTCTCACTTTCATTATCTGAAGTGGGGGACTTATGGAACCTCAGACCTCTAGGTGCTATTTTTAAATCAACGTACCTCTCTAATGTAAAAACTTCCCATTTGTATTTCATTTCTTTTATGAGTAATCGTTCTAGTTTTGAACAAACTTCTCTTAATTCATCATTTTGCTTATTAGGAATTTTTTCATATCTTTCATCTTCTAATTTGCCAAATCTTTGATTCATATCTTTTTGCCAACTCTTACGTAAGTTAAAAATGGCCATAATGATAACAATATATACTTAATCCCAAAATGGAGTGTTATACAATACAATTTATAAAAGAATTATAAGGAACAAAGTATATTATAGGTGCTACTATCACCTAGTGTGAACCACTCCAACACACCAAATATCAATAAAGTGCAAAATGTAAAATGTTGGTGAGAGCACTCAAAACATGCATGTAGGATATATTACCAAAGCTTGGTTTAGTTGGAATATCTACAAAACATAAAGCACAGAAACATAGTATAATACTGTTAAAATATATGCAAGTTATTTTCTGTGACTGGTTAAACTCACATATTACTGAGTCACTTTAAAAGCTGACTCAGACTTAGGGCTTGTAACGAGATGAGAAATCTCAATTTGGACGTCCTGTATCAAACTTGATAGATCCGCGCTGGAAATGTTCTCCAAAATCACTCCAGAATGCAGAATCAAAATCCAAACTGATTTATTGTTAAAATACTACATAAAATAAAAATAGTAATGAATACAGGTAAAATGTCCTTTATTTGTACCACGACGCGTTTCGGCACTCACAGCCTTTCTCAAGTGGTCTGTTTCTCATCTCCGATCTCTTCTTTTTATATTTTCAAATTCCGGCGCCCTTTCTCTGGCGTCCCGTATGACTTCCGTTTTTGTCATTATTCGGCGACTTCCGGTTACGTTACGTGATGACGTTACGTCATCATTCTTTGCCCAAAACGGCTACGTCATGACGTCTTCCCGGCGCCGAAACCGGAAGTACTCTCGGCGCCATTTTAGAGAGTCTCTAATCATAGAGGTTGCCAGTCTCTTAGCAATCGCAACTTTTAACATTCACATACATTTAATATATTCGTCTATAAAGGAGGAGAGCCCAAATACACAAATATAATCAATAAGATTCATAAAATCATCATAAAAAAGGGGGAAGTACTGTACACCTATTAAAAGGGAAGGAAGGATAGGTCATTAGAAGAAACTTTTATAATAAGATAGAAACATTCCTTATATATAATTAATATAAAATACTACATAAAAAAATTTAAGAATAAAAAAGTAGCAAAATAAAACTATATACATGAATTAATCTCAAAATCAATATTAAGACCATAAGGGGACAATGATTCCATATTAAAAATCCACTTCATCTCATCGGAGATGAGAAACAGACCACTTGAGAAAGGCTGTGAGTGCCGAAACGCGTCGTGGTACATATAAAGGACATTTTACCTGTATTCATTACTATTTTTATTTTATGTAGTATTTTAACAATAAATCAGTTTGGATTTTGATTCTGCATTCTGGAGTGATTTTGGAGAACATTTCCAGCGCGGATCTATCAAGTTTGATACAGGACGTCCAAATTGAGATTTCTCATCCCGTTACAAGCCCTAAGTCTGAGTCAGCTTTTAAAGTGACTCAGTAATATGTGAGTTTAACCAGTCACAGAATATAACTTGCATATATTTTAACAGTATTATACTATGTTTCTGTGCTTTATGTTTTGTAGATATTCCAACTAAACCAAGCTTTGGTAATATATCCTACATGCATGTTTTGAGTGCTCTCACCAACATTTTACATTTTGCACTTTATTGATATTTGGTGTGTTGGAGTGGTTCACACTAGGTGATAGTAGCACCTATAATATACTTTGTTCCTTATAATTCTTTTATAAATTGTATTGTATAACACTCCATTTTGGGATTAAGTATATATTGTTATCATTATGGCCATTTTTAACTTACGTAAGAGTTGGCAAAAAGATATGAATCAAAGATTTGGCAAATTAGAAGATGAAAGATATGAAAAAATTCCTAATAAGCAAAATGATGAATTAAGAGAAGTTTGTTCAAAACTAGAACGATTACTCATAAAAGAAATGAAATACAAATGGGAAGTTTTTACATTAGAGAGGTACGTTGATTTAAAAATAGCACCTAGAGGTCTGAGGTTCCATAAGTCCCCCACTTCAGATAATGAAAGTGAGAGATTTAAGGAAGCTTGGGACGGAGCTTTGGAATCCTTTGCTAAACATATGATGATTGTTATTATAGAACAGCGTACCCTAAGTTTACATCAAATTAATGAGGAAATTAATGATATACAGAAAAAACTTGGACCATTTATGGAAATGGAGGAGTTTAAATCTCTAATGGAAAAAACTATAGAGAAAATTAAAAATATAGAAAGGAATGTAATTGAAACTAAGAAAAAGAAACTTAAGAGGGATCAGGAGGATTATTTAAAAGGTCAAATAAAACCACAAAAAAAGAATAATCCCATCAGAAATAGGAAAGACAATTATAGAAAAGACTTTTTGAAAGAAGAGAGCAGACCATCACAACAATTATATAAAAAACCTTATCGGGATAGATCTCCTTTAAATTTAAGACAACAAAGAGGAGAACAAGGTGGAGGATGGACTCAAGTCAGATCCAAAATGAGGGAAAGGAAAAATTCTTCTAAAAATAATTATGAAAGAAGTTATAAACCATATTCACCAAAAAGAAATTATAGAGAAGAGGTACCAGTTTCAAATAGATATAGCCATTTGCAACAATTAAACGATGATGACCTTTTTTTAGGGCAAACTATGACAAGATCAAAAGGGGACATAAAAACACAGACTCCAGGAAAAAGGAGACGACAAGAAGAGGTAATAGAAAGCAGAAAGGAAGAAAAGAGGAGGAGGGAGGAGACATTTCCAAAAAAACTACAACAGATATAACAATTTTTAACTTATCAGATATAGTTTTAGAAGAATCTCACAA
Organism: Pelobates cultripes; assembly: GCA_933207985.1. NCBI lineage: Eukaryota > Metazoa > Chordata > Amphibia > Anura > Pelobatidae > Pelobates > Pelobates cultripes. The sequence continues at coordinate 44,984,451 of OW240912.1, forward strand.
AAAGGTTTTAAATTATGGTTTTAAGTTTGCACCTAGCTGTGACATAGATAAATTTGAAACGTTTTTAGACATTAATAGATTTTTACGAAAATTATGTTTAAAAAAATTTTTCGATCAAAAACCCATTAAAGATCTGGGAAAAGAGAAGATAGAAGAGACAAATAAATTCAAACATACTACTCTGAAAAATAAATCTAATTTTTTTCCTAGTTATTTAAAATCAGATGCTATGAAAGTATTTGAAAAAGTTTGTACTAGAGAATTAAGAAAAATTGAACCTATTAAAGGGCAACAGAATAATTTAACTAAAAGTGAAAGGAAAGCATTACAAGAGTTGAAGAAAAATTCTTCTATTGTTATTAAACCGGCTGATAAGGGAGGGGGGGTTGTGATATGGAAAAAGGAACAATATCTTAAAGTGATTTTTGAACAATTACAAGATCAGGAAACGTATCTTTTATTACAAAAAAATCCCCTAGAGGATATAAAGAAAAAATTGGGTGAATTTATAAATCAAGGACTAGAACTAGGGTTACTAAATAAAAAAGAATATGATTTTCTTAATGTAAAATTCCCTAGAATTCCGGTTCTATATGTTCTACCGAAGGTACACAAAAATGCAGAAAATCCCCCCGGAAGACCAATCGTTTCAGGGATTGGTTCCCTGTTATCGCCTCTATCACAGTTTTTAGACCAATTTTTACAAGACCCTGTTAAAAGATGTCCCTCATATCTTAAAGATACTATGTCACTTTTACAAATTTTAAACGGTTTTATATGGGAGGAAGGTCTAATTATGGTTACTTGTGATGTCAGCAGCCTCTATACCATCATAGATCATGGAAGAGGTTGCGAGGCTGCTAGACATTTTTTAAAAAACGATACAGATTTGAACCAAGAACAGATCGAGTTTATTATTGACGGTATCCAATTAATTCTTTTTAATAACTTTTTTTGGTTTGAGAACAATTTTTATTTACAGACCAAGGGTACTGCTATGGGGACCAGATTTGCCCCGAGCTACGCAAATTTATTTATGGCTCATTGGGAGGAATCCGAGATTCTCTCAAGGCCAGAGCTCGGGACAAGTCTGGTCCTCTACAAGAGGTACATAGATGATATTTTTTTAATATGGAGAGGTACGCAAGAATCTCTAATTAGTTTTTTAAATAATTTGAATAAAAATAATTGGAACATCAATCTGACTTGGGAAATCAGCACACAGACTATTAATTTTTTAGATTTGACTATTTATATAGAAGAAAACATGATAAAAAGCAAGACCTTTTTTAATACCGTAGATGTAAATAGTTTTATTAATTTAAAAAGTTGTCATTTTAGACCTTGGTTGACCAACATACCCAAGGGACAATTTTTAAGAATAAAACGTAATTGTACAGAGCCTGAACAATATGAAGAACAAACAAAAGGGCTGATTAATCAATTAATAGAAAAAGGATATAATCAAGATTCCCTAATTAATATAAAAAATGAAGTAGGACAAAAACTAAGAACTAATATTTTAAAATATAAAACAAAGGAAGAAAAAGAAAATGATAAGACTGTACCAATTATTTTTAATTACAGTTCCCACAGTAACCAGTTGCAAAAAATTATGAAGAAAAACTGGCACATCTTAGAACAAGATCAGGAAATACATAAATATTTGGGAGCACAACCTAAAGTGATTTTTAGAGGAGCTAAAAATATTAAGCAAGTTTTGACTTCAAGTTTTTTAGACAAAGAAAGAAGCTCCCAAACTACATCTATGTTTAAGAAAGAAAAAGGTTTTTATTATTGTGGAATGTGTAGAGGCTGTATTTTAAGGAAAAATAAACATAAAAAGGTTACTAACTTTATTTCTTTTCAGAATAAAAAAATACATGAAATAAAATCTTTTGTAACATGTAACTCAAAGAACGTTATTTACATGATTGTCTGTCCCTGTGGATTACAGTATATAGGGAAGACATCTAGGACATTGAAGATAAGGATTAGGGAGCATATCTATAATATAAATAGGAAATTTACTCTACACAATGTCTCTAAACATTTTTTAGAAGTACATGGAGGAAATATTAGTGGTTTTGAATTTATAGGCATAGAGGCTGTGAAAACTCATTGGAGAGGAGGTGATATAGAAAGCCTCCTTAGTAAAAATGAGATGAAGTGGATTTTTAATATGGAATCATTGTCCCCTTATGGTCTTAATATTGATTTTGAGATTAATTCATGTATATAGTTTTATTTTGCTACTTTTTTATTCTTAAATTTTTTTATGTAGTATTTTATATTAATTATATATAAGGAATGTTTCTATCTTATTATAAAAGTTTCTTCTAATGACCTATCCTTCCTTCCCTTTTAATAGGTGTACAGTACTTCCCCCTTTTTTATGATGATTTTATGAATCTTATTGATTATATTTGTGTATTTGGGCTCTCCTCCTTTATAGACGAATATATTAAATGTATGTGAATGTTAAAAGTTGCGATTGCTAAGAGACTGGCAACCTCTATGATTAGAGACTCTCTAAAATGGCGCCGAGAGTACTTCCGGTTTCGGCGCCGGGAAGACGTCATGACGTAGCCGTTTTGGGCAAAGAATGATGACGTAACGTCATCACGTAACGTAACCGGAAGTCGCCGAATAATGACGAAAACGGAAGTCATACGGGACGCCAGAGAAAGGGCGCCGGAATTTGAAAATATAAAAAGAAGAGATCGGAGATGAGAAACAGACCACTTGAGAAAGGCTGTGAGTGCCGAAACGCGTCGTGGTACATATAAAGGACATTTTACCTGTATTCATTACTATTTTTATTTTATGTAGTATTTTAACAATAAATCAGTTTGGATTTTGATTCTGCATTCTGGAGTGATTTTGGAGAACATTTCCAGCGCGGATCTATCAAGTTTGATACAGGACGTCCAAATTGAGATTTCTCATCCCGTTACAAGCCCTAAGTCTGAGTCAGCTTTTAAAGTGACTCAGTAATATGTGAGTTTAACCAGTCACAGAATATAACTTGCATATATTTTAACAGTATTATACTATGTTTCTGTGCTTTATGTTTTGTAGATATTCCAACTAAACCAAGCTTTGGTAATATATCCTACATGCATGTTTTGAGTGCTCTCACCAACATTTTACATTTTGCACTTTATTGATATTTGGTGTGTTGGAGTGGTTCACACTAGGTGATAGTAGCACCTATAATATACTTTGTTCCTTATAATTCTTTTATAAGATCTAGTCACTGATTATCTATAAGTATTTAATGTATTTATAGAATCAGTCTACCTAATCTAGCGATCTAATATTTCTGTTAGTTTGAACCCATCTATCCAGAATTTAGACTTATGAAATTACTTATTTGAATAATGTACTGTAGGAGTTAAATTCCTTTGTAATTAAAAAAAAATAGTGCTTGGACATCTAAACTCTACACAAAGTAGAAGATTCTGAATATGCAAAAGTGTAGAGAAGAGCTACAAAATTAATAAGGGAGATGGAAAACATTAGCTATGCAGGAAGGCCAGAAAAGCTGCATTTAGAAAAAAAAGGTACCTCTGAGGAGATATGATTTCACTTCTTAGAGTGGCCTTTTATTGTGGTCAGCCTAAGGCACACCTGTGCAATAATCATGCTGTCTAATCTGCATCGTGATATGCCACACCTGTGAGATGGATGGATTATCTCGGCAAAGGAGAAGTGCTCACTAACACAGATTTAGACAGATTTGTGAACAATATTTGAGAGAAATAGGCCTTTTGTGTACATAGAAAAAGTCTGGGATCTTTGAGCTCAGCTCATGAAAAATGGGGGGAAAAACAAAAGTGTTAGGTTTATAATTCTATTCAGTGTATGTACAAAACGTTAGTTTTAAACATAATAAAGATCGCCTGCATCCAGCACAATACACATTTACAAGTTATCATTAACTTCCTTTTAGGCAAAATTGAAGTACGGTGGGCAAATAGTTAAAAAAAAATTGGCTGTTAAAGGATTAACTATGTGACGGCTGGTCAACACTGGCCAAATTAAACATGTTGGAAAAAAAACTAAAAAGTCTAAGGAGGTCAATATGAGCATGGAGTGGGGGCTTAAATTTAATAATAATGGGGACAAGTCACTGTCCACCCTCTGCACCCACCCCTGGCCTGCGAGTGAGGACTCTATAAAAAGTAAAAAAACACAAGGTAACGTGCTAAAGTACCCCACCCATGGGTAGCAGGTGTATGCTAATAAAAATTTGGGTAAATCTAATTGTCACCCCAAGCCCCCATACATGGTAGGTACTATTAAAATCAGTGCAAGGGTGAAAATGCTATTGACCATACCCCACTGACTTTCCACCCACCTCATATTGACCCCCATAGGCTTTTTTTATTTTTATTTTTTACTGTTTAAATGTGACAACTGACAAGCAAGCACTGGCGGTGAAATGAAACAGTTCTCATGACATTAATACACATGCTGGTGTCATTGGTGGCATTGGTGAATGATCCCGTATTCTGTACAAATTATACTGAAGTTGAAGATAAATATACACCTTGAAATTATAGCATCCTCCATCTGTCAAACTGATATATAACATGCACTAAATGTCTAGGACTAGCCTCACTGGGATCATATGCCCATCTTCTTTGCACTTATCCCAGGCCAAAAGTTACCTGCCCTCGTCTGTTTAACAGCCTGAATAAATCAATATTAAACTATACAATAATAATAATATAACTGAATACAAATGCCAGGTAAGAAACCTCTGCACGAGAACAAACTTGAGCTATTTTAACCTACATACACCTCAGTAACAGTAAATTATGGTTGGTACCATTGCACACAGTGAGCAGATTATCAACAACTGAATTACCATTCAAGAATATGTCAATAAGCCAATTCACATATGTGTAAAAGCTGACAGTAGACTGCTTGTTTCTGTGGGAAGCAGCTGCAAGAGAAATATGTTTTTCTTATTTTTCTGTTTTTATTTTTTTTACATTTTTAAAAAAAAATTATATTAGTCTTTTGGATTGGTTCACTGATTCATTGGTAATTCAATGGCAGGCCATGCACTAAATGAAATGACACAAGTGTCATTGTGTGCTCTTGCCCAATTATTTTTCCTGAACACCATGAAAATTATGATCAAGTAAAAACTTAGTGCCATATCAGGAAGCATTTTGTTTTGAATGAGCATCTCAGGCCACATAAGACCTCTCCACACCCAGAGTTAATATATCACAGAATTACTGGTATCTCTCCAAACACGCGTCCTACTCATTTGTTGAATAAAATAAAAGGTCCTCCCTTTCGTGATGTTCTTTGGATCGTTTTAGGATTCAGGACACTTTCTCAACTAAGATATTTAACCGGAATTTCACTTTCAGGTTAATAAAATGTCCATGAACAAAAATATACATTGATTTCTTAGTTTATTCAAGGTTTACTCGAGTCTATAATAATGTAATATTGAGAATTAAGCAGTATTACACTCTTAACATTGACATGGCATATGTGTAAGCTAAACTTACTGTTCTATTTAAATATTATATATATAATAAACAGGCTGCTGAAAATTTAAGAAATACAGTCTCACTTTCCTTTAGTGGATACTATATGAGTAATGGAACACTTTATAGTACATACATAGCATACATTAATTTTATCATAAAATGGAAAAGACCACCCCACCATTAAACTCCCAATGTAATCAATCATCCAAGCTCAGACGACCAAGTAATGAGGCATATCATTCTTACTTATTGCTTGAATTGATCTGCACACTACAAATAAATTATATTCGTTTAAGCTAGGCTCATTGTATATTTTAAGGTGCATTCGAAAGTTAATCTGTTGCATGAAAGCAGGCTAGTGATGTGAAGGAAATGTAAAAAAAATAAACATTAAAGATAATCATTCAAAATACGTTTGTTTCTCATTGGCTAAACTAGATCAACTGATTGAATATCATATAGCTGCATTTTAACATGCAATAATTAGCTGTCAGCTACTATATTTATGTGTCTGAGGGAATAAAAAAAGAAATAGGATATATAATACATATTTTGAGGGACAATCTGAGCACCATAATCACAAAATGATTATGTAATAGTTATAGTACTATAATACACCATCATTCACCAGTTCTGGATCAAACCATTTTCAAGTGGTTTGATCCAGTTGGTGGTTTCCAGGAGTTCCATGTCAGTAGAAGCAATATTGATTCCATCCATATTTGGATGTTATTAAATGACGTAGTGCATCAGGTGACCCATTCTGCCATTAACTACCATCCAAATATAAATAACATTTATATTGTTAGTGCAGGGATTGAACTCAGGGACCACTGGTTTTGGTCAAATTACATAAAGGTGGCTTCACCAAGTACCAGGGTATGCTGTCCACAGACAGAGAGTACCATGGTCACTATTTTGGCATGCAGTGGTGTTTGTGCGTTAAATACTGCCCTTTTAACCATTTCTATATTTATTTGTTCTGTTGTAATATTATAAGTTCACAAGTATGTGATTCATCATTCATATATAAAACCCAATTGTTTAGTTACACAGATATTCAATTTCATCTTCTCAGATGTCACTGGTTAAATTTCCATATAATAAACTCCTTTTGCACAGTTAGTAGCACTAATAATTAGAGAGGAGATCTAGGATGCATGACATGTGTTTTTAAAACAATTCATCATTATTTTAGGACTACAATTTCGATATAGTTTAACTTATAGCATTCTTGCCAAATACAGGTGTTGTGGATTATGTCAATATATGTGTCTATGTGCATGTTTCATCTATCAGCATAATTGTTTGTGCAGAAGCAGGTATTGGAACTGGGAATCTGTCCAGATGCATCCATAATATCTAATGGATTAACTTCAGTGTTAATGGAAGTAAGTTTCCAGGAAAATTAGTAAAAACAAACAAATAAAAATAATAATACACCATGCCAATGGCTGAATAATTTCTCATGGGACAAATTGAGCTAGTTCCTATAAAAAGGAAAGTTTGAGGATTAAGTTGGATGAAACTAGTTGGGAATTTGTAACACAAGGTCACACTGAGATATATACAGTTGCAATCAAAACTATTCAACCCTCATTGAAAATCAACATTATTGTCAAAATGTATAAACTTTCAACTGTTTGCAATGAACAAATCAAACAAAAGCAAATAAAATAGCTCAACACAATATTATTCAACTATTGAATAATTATTCAACTATTCAACAGTTTATTTGACAATTGAATAATTATTCAATTATTCAAAAGGAACTCAATTGAATAGAATCCCTCACAACAGCAGAGATATGCAAAGCAGGTGTTGTTTCAAGCACACATGATGCAGCTAATCAAGGGCTTTATTAGTGATTGAGTTGGAACACTTTAAATATCTGAACTAGGGGCTAGGGGTTTGTTGAGTGTCACATTTGACTGCATGTTTGAAATATGGTCAAAAGAATGGTCCACAAAGCTGAGAGAAGAGATCATTGCCCTTCACAAACAAGGAACAGGATACAAAAAGATATCGAAGGCGCTGAATGTTCTTAGAGACACCATTGTAAGCATAGTTTGCAAGTTAAAAGTTGGAGGAACCATGGTTATACTACCTGGATGAGGCAGAAAAAGAAAGCTATCAATGGCTGCAACCAGAATTCTGAGGAGGCAGGTTGTGAAAAAACCCTAAAAAGACTGCAAAAGGCCTGCAGCAAGACTTGGTGGAAACAGAAACTGAGGTTACAGTGAGCACAGTAAGGCACGTACTAAACTCAGAATGTTTCCATGCCAGATTTTCAAGATGTACACCACTACTGACCAAAGGCACAAGAAAAGTCACCACCAATATGCTCAAAATCATATAAATAAGCCACAGAAGTTATGGGATTCTGTTTTGTTGAGCAATAAAACAAACTGTAACTTTTCAGCCCAATGGATCAGCGGTATGTATCTGGATGAAGAAGAATGAAGCATATGCTGAAAAGAACACTCTGCCTACAGTTAAGCATGGTGATGCTCAGTGATGCGCTGGGGCTGCTTTGCATCATCTGGTACTGGAAACCTGCAGCATGTGGAAGGCAATTGAAGTATCAGGGATTCTTAGAAAAAAATGTCATAACATCTGTGAGGAAGCTGAAGCTTGGGCGTCATTGGATCTTCCAGCAAGACAATAATCCAAAGCATACCTCAAATTCCACCAAGGCTTGGTTGCAGAAGAAGTTCTGGAAAATTCTACAGTGGCCATCACAGTCACCTGACTTGAACACCATAGAAAATCTTTGGTGGAATTTGAAGAAGGCATTTGGAGCAAACAAACCCAAGAAATATTACTGAACTGGAGAACATTGCTCATGAGCAATGGGCTAAGATTCCACAGGAACACTGACAGAAGTTGGTATCTAGCTGTGCATCTCATTTGCAGCAGGTCATAACAGCAAAAGGGTGCTCTACTAAGTACTAAAGAGGATTGACATGAAGGGGTTGAAAAAGCTTGAGACTGGAGAAGTTGCATTTTCAGTTAAATTTGGGAAAACCACTTAAAGTATTTGTTTTGTTGAGCTATTTTAGTTGCTTATATTTGATTTGTTGATTGCAAACAGCTGAAATATGTACATTTTGACAATAAACCAATAAATCTGATTTTTAATGGGGGTTGAATAATTTTGATTACAACTGTATATCAGTCTCAGTCACCAGGACATATCAAGTGTCAAAACACCAAATAGAGTGTGTGAACATCAGTAGAGAAGTATTTCAACATTTAGTATTCATGTACATTAGGACTCTGCATGCACCACATGGACAGCCAAATATATTGTGTAGATTACTGTATATATAGTTACCGCCAGACAGTTTAATTCTAAGCCCATACTTACATTTTAGTATTGCACATTGAACAAAAAAAGAAATACCAGATTAACTATATTAACGCAAGACTATTTCCAAAGACAGTTCTCTTTTATGACAATAAAAAACTAATTTAGAACATGTCTTTACTTTGAATTGCTGATTTTATTGCAAGACACGGAGGCCCATATTGCATATCCCTTTCTTTACTGTCCATCAATAGCAGCAAAGAATGCAAACAGAATTAAAAAATAATGCATAAATAGTAACATAGGCCACTCCCAGCCATTTTTACGCCATTTGGCGCCCTTTTTGACTCCCCTGTTTGGCTCTGTTCAACCAGTGTGGGGCTGGCTTCGGCAGTTTGCTCGCACGAATGCCAGAAACAACTTGTAGCCGAATGTTCGGCTGTTTTGACACATTCACAGGTTTTGCTTTACGGGCCCTGTTTGGCTGATGAACGCACTTCGTTTTTCGAGCCAAACGCACCCATTCGGTAGTGGTTTTTCCCGCATTCACAGGTTTTTTATGCCTCCCACGAATCTCGGCTTGTGTAGTTACTGCTGGTCTGTTACTGCTGGTGAGATCTTTCCCTGGTTTGCTTAGTTTGGGTGATTAACCCTTACTGTGCTGATTGCGTTGCAGCTCTTTAAGTGTCAGTTATTATATTTCTAACTATATAGTGTGGGTCATTGTATTAAGCCTAAGCCTAGGGTGCCTACCTGTTCACCTAGCCCTGGGCAGGTTGATCGACCATGAATTGTCTGCCCTCTGCGACAAGGAGGGGTCATAAGAAATATATTCCTAGTGGAAAAGGAAGGCAGGCAGATGCACCCTGTCATCAACTTACGCCCGCTCAATGCTCTAGTGCGCTACCGCCATTTCAAGATGGAGGGCATCCACCTTGTGAGGGACCTACTCCTACGCAGAGATTGGTTGGCAAAACTAGATTTGAAGGACGCATATCTGACGGTGCCGGTAGCCGAAACTTCTCGAGATCTACTTCGCTTCCATTGGAAGGACAGAGTTTGGAGCTTTACATGTCTTCCTTTTGGTCTCTCCTCTGCGCCCTGGTGCTTCACAAAGGTGCTGCACCTGGTTATAGCCTGGCTACGCAGTCAGGGCCATACGCCTGATTGTGTACCTGGACGATCATGGCTCAGGGGTGCTCCATCCACACGCAACATCTGCGATGGACCGTAGACCTACTCAGTCATCGTCAACTGGGAGAAATCCTGTCTGAGTCCATCCAGGCACATACAATTTCTAGGTTTCCTCCTGGATTCAGTCGAGGAATCGTTGAGCCTTCTGTCCTCCAAGATTCAGACGATCCGTAAGGAACTTCGCAGGGCGCTCCTCCGTCCGTGAATCACCATGCGTCATTTGGCACTGCTCATCGGCCTGCTGGCCTCGTCTATCCAGGCGGTGTTCCTAGCCCCTCTCCATCACAGGGCTCTCCATTGGTAAAGATAGCTCATCTGTGAGAGTTCACCATAGACTTGGATGCGAGTCTCCATGGCTGGAAAGCACACTGCGAAGGTGCGTTGACGTGGGTTCATTGGTCAGACTCCGAATCTCGGCTCCACATTAACGGGTTGGAACTTCTGGTGGGTTCTTTTGCGATCTGGAGCTTTGCAAGGGACCAAGCACATGGGTGCATTCGCCTCTGCATGGACAACATTGCAGCGGTGAGATATGTCAACCACATGGGTGGCACCCAGTTGGCAGTCCTGGCCAGATTGGTAACATTTTGTGAGTTCTGTCTAGCTCAAAACTTGGTGGTCCAAGTGGAATATTTCCTGGGCCTACACAATGTCCAGGCGGATTGGAATTCACGGTATCTTTCGGACAACAGTGACTGGAAATTGGACGCAGAGGTGTTCTCAACTGGGTCGTCTCTCTCGGGTTCTTTTGTTATTGACCTCTTCACCTCATGGCTCAATGCCCAGCTCCCATGGTTTTTCAGCTGGAGACCAGACCCAAAGGCAGAGGCTGTAGATGTTTTCCTGCTTGATTAGCAAGGGGATTTCTTATACGCATCCCCCCTTTTTCCATGATTCCACGCGCGCTCATTCAGGTTCGATACCAACAAGCTTGCGGCTCCATTTTGGGGGATGCAGTCGTGGTTCCCTCAACTTCTGTTGCTATCGGTAGACTGTCCCAGGCTGTTGCCATCTTTCCCAGATCTGGTTCGCGATCCGGAGAGAGGTTGTCATTCTCTGTTGGTGGAGGGATCCCTTCTTCTCATGGTATGGCAATTTCAGGGGTCCCTGGGAAGTCCAGGGAGTTTCGGAGACTACTCAACGATTGTTGGCGGATGCATGGGCTCCCGGAACTACACGATCATATGGGTCAGCTTGGTGAGCTTGGGCTGGCTGGTGCCTGGCTAGAGACATGGATCCATTTCAGCCCCTGTGACAACGATTCTAGAATTCCTGACTTCTCTATTTGATGTTGGCAGGGCTTACCAGACGTTCAATCTGTACAGGTCGGCTATATCTTCGACTCATCGTGGTTTTGATGTTGTCCCGCGGGACAACATCCTTTAGTGTGTAGCCTTCTACGCGGTTCCCGTTTCTCTCGTCCAGCTAGGCCGTGTTATTCATCTACTTGGGCTGTCTCTGTTGTTCTGTCTTTTATCAATGCCTGGCCTTCTAACCAGAATCTCTTGTAATGCCAGTTGTTGGCTAAATTGGTTTGTCTCCTTTGCCTCATCTCTTGCAAAAGGCTGTCAGATGTCCGTGCTTTGAATTTTGATGCCAGATCATACACTCCGGAGGGTGTGACTTTCAATATTTCCAGAAGTACTAAGACTTCTATTAAGTCTGTGTCGTATCCAACATTTCCTTTGACACCGACTATATGTCCAGTAGCATGTTTACGCGAATATAAGGATCATATAAGGCCACACCGCTCTGCGTCTATGCCCCAACCTTTCTTGTCTTTTCGCCCTCCTTTTGCTTCAGTTGCGAGCGCTACGTTGTCCCGATGGTTGAAATGGATTCTGGACCAAGCTGGTATCGACGTTTCTGTTTTTGGAGAGCATTCTGTTAGGGGAGACTCTGCCTCCTCGATTATGGCATCGGAAGCACATTTGGAGGACCTTATGAGGATGGCCGATTGGTCGCAGGCATCGACATTTCGTTAATTTTATTTTCGGCCTATTACTCATATGTTTTTTTGCAGGGGTTGATCACCTATAAACTTGCAATATAAGCCTCCATGATTTTTCTATTACATGATGAAAAGTCATGATTTTATTAAAGACACGGAGGTGCGTATTGTCCCACCCGATATAAAACAATTTATCAGCTTTTATTTTTCTGTTTTTCCACCCATGTTGTTCGTTATAGGTGATTGGATTTGATGGTATGGTAAGTGGGGCATTGTATTTCTGAGGTTTTGTTTTGATTTTACCTGTTTAGAGTTTTGGAATGGGCTGTTGTTCAATTTGGGATGTAGATTAATGCCTATAGTTATTCTGGCCTTGATGTTGGTCTATAGTACTGATTTAACTCTTGGCTCCTGTTCTTAATGTTTTCACAGCGTGATCCAGACCTGTTTGATGTCTCTTTCATCTGTCTAGGAGGAGCATTATCTTGTTGGAGCTGTTCCGTGGATGTTCCAGATTGGTTTTCCTGTTGTTGATTAAGTGGTCCTGTATTAGCAGTTATGAACTTCTACGTTTGCTGATGGATTGTGTCTGCTGGTTTCCTGTTTGGCATACTTTCTGTTATGGTGTTTTGCATCTTCAAGAAAGAGGAAGATCTGAAGGTGGTGCCTTCTATTTGTCAGGGTCTTACCTGTGGTGGGAGTCCAGTAGGCAGAGCTTTGTGCTCACCCTTGCAGATATATACAGTCCAAGATGATAATGTTAGAAACCACCAGGACTGTGAATCTGTGCACGAGGGCTGTGCATGAAAGGGAAGAAATAGCACTTTTCTTGCTCCCTGCTTCTCCAACCTTGTTGTTCCCAAACCCACTATTGTAGTTGCTGAACCTAGGCAGTTGGGAGTTATGAGGTTATCTGAAGCAGAGAGACCATTCAGGAGGAGTGAGGGTCTGTATATGTATTGTGGCAAGAAGGGACATATGAGGGTAAATTGCCTGATTTGTCCGGAAAACTCTCACACCTAAGTATTATTCGGGGACCTGCCTTAGGTGTTATATATATGTCCCCCATTATGCCTCTTTCAAGACTTCTCCTTTCTGTTACCATTCTGTTACACAACCTTAAGGTCAATTGCAAAGCCCTATTAGACTCAGGAGCAGCAGAAAGCTTTTTTAAATGCCAACTTTGTGTCCACACACAAAATACCTCTAAGGGAGAAGTCAACATCCTTGGCCATTGAGGCCATAGATGGTAGACCTCTTAGGAATCTGCTCATTACCCATTAGACCTTACCTGTTTCATTGCAAATAGGGGCCTTGCATAAGGAACAAATCACTTTTCAGTTTATCTCCTAACCCTTTGGTCCCATTGTACTTGGTTTTCCATGGCTAATCAAACATGATCCACGTATAGATTGGAGGAAAGGGGAGATACTAAAGTGGGGTGATGGATGTTGTAACAGATGTTTAAAATCTATAGCAAATGTTCCTACTGCCTCTCCATTGTCCACTACGGTTCCATCCTAATATGGGGAGGTAATGGAGGTGTTTAACAAAGTACATGCCGATACACTTCCACTGCATAGATCTTATGATTGTCCGATAAATCTATTACCAGGTACTATGCTCCTGAAAGGCAAAGTTTATACCCTGTCTCCCCTGGAAAGTAAAATCATGGAGGAATATATACAGGATGCGTTAAATAAAGGTCAGTTCCTAATGTCAGGGTCTTACCTGTGGTGGGAGTTCAGTAGGCAGAGATTTGTGCTCACCCTTGCAGATATACACAGTCCAAGGTGATAAGGTTAGAAACCACTAGGACTGTGAATCTGTGCACAGGGGCCTTTTGCATCCTAAGCGTGCATTCCTGCCTCTGAGCCACTTCTGAACTTTGGATCTAGACTTGTTTATCCGGCATTGCCTGCAGCACTAGGGGACTGGACTTCAACAGTGGCTCCCACCTGTCTGTCAATCTATGTCCACCTGAGGCAGATGGATAATTATTCACCTATATAACACTGCCTCTCCCTGAGGGCAGGGTGAGTTCTTTGTTTCTTGTTTCCTGTTCCTGTTGCTTAAGACTGACTTGTGACCCCTGATTCTGGATTTTCATTATTGCCTGTCCGCTGCCTGCCCTGACCTTTGGAACTGTGTCTGACTACTCTTCTGGATTTGCCCTTGTCTGTTTCCTTGTACCCGGTTTCTGTTCCTGCCTAAGGAGCTGCAGCAAGAAGTTTAATTTCTTAAATGCATATTAGCAGGCCCTGGACACGACGGACCCAGGTCCCAACCCCTGTCAGGCACTTCTGGGGCGACCACGTCTGGCCATCTGGATGTAACAGTGACACTATTAAACTAGGACTTTGCTGGGAGTGGCCTATGGTACTATGTATTCATTATTTTTTCATTTGTATTTTTTCTGTTTGTATTCTTTGCTGCTATTGGTGGACAGTAAAGAAGGGTATATGCAATACTCGCCTCCGTGTCTTTAATAAAATCATGACTTTTCGTCATGTAATAGGAAAATTGTGGTCTTAGAGCAGACGGTAATGAGAGATTAATCATATATTTTTAAACATATTTTTTTATCTTCATTTTCAATTTGTGTGCTCTTTTTTGTATTTTTATTCTGAAAACAAAATTATTTCGTTTTCAATCAGGTGTACCTTACGTTAAAAGTTTTTTTCCTGCTCTGTAAATTAAACTTTAATTACATACAGGATGATCCTGCATTGTCTAGCAAGCTATTAACAGAGTAGGAGTTCTAAATTAAACATAATTTGCTGTAAAGGAAGTATAAACATTAGATTACTCTTTACAGGAAGTTTTTGAGAAGGCTGTGTGAGTCACATGCAGGGAAGTGTGACTAGGACTGCATAAACAAAGTGATTTAACTCCTACATGGCAGAGAACTGAACAGTGAGACTGCAGGGGCATGATCTGTACACCAAAACTGCTTCATTAAATTACGGTTGTTTTTGTGACTATAGTGTCCCTTTAATATTGATGAAGTTTTACACCTCTAATATTCTGAATTAGTTTTTGAGTTAAGTGCCAAAATTGCACTATAAGGTGACAAAACTGCAAGAGTTCCAGGCCTACTACAACCATGCCAACATAAAAAAGAGGGATTGTAAGTGGGATAGTATGAAAAAGATGAAAAGAGGGATTGTATAAAAAAAGATACAATAAATTAAGCAGCACCATCACGTTAACCCAAGGTTCTCCCAAGCAAAGAGATATCATTGATATACCAGTTGCTCAAGTCCATTTTGATTGAGTGTCATAACCTATTTAAGTTAACCACTGCCAGCTTACATAATAAAGAGCATAACTGCATATCTAACTTAGAAATTTGAGAAGGATGTCCATCAAAATGATTAAATGACCTAAAAGCTACATCTTTGGTTAAAGATATATTTTTCAGAAGAGCTTGTTTTAATTTCTTTTCTGATTCACCTTACAGTATGATATGTTGCTAAAAATCGAGTTTCCCTAAGAGCTGACAATGACAAATTAAGAAAAGTCATTATTAACAAGATGTTATGAGCGAATAAGCTAATTTTCTGCTGTCCAATTTGGGGTATCTGAACTTCACATATGTCAGGATTACGACTAATAGCACATGTTCGTGGTTCAAAGGACAAGACCTTTAATTACAGAGATAGTGGGCACCCCTGCCTTGTGCCATTTTAAACCCTGCTATCAGAACCCTGCTATCAGAACCAGAGTCATGATACCTTTATTAATGAATTGGGCATGCAAAATCCATGCAACTCTGATGACATATATCTCCAATGTAATCTGTAGAATGTCTTCTCCGCATCTAAGGACAGTAGAAAGCAGCCGACTAAATCCACTCTTGCTTTGTGAATTATATGAATGTACTTTCATAGTGGTATCAGAAGATTGCCTGTTTTTGTCAAACCCTACCTGTTCATAATGACGTTGACATGACATGATGAAGTTGAGGAAAGAGATCTTGAATGCTCCTTCATAAAACCTTACCATAGATGCCATAATCAATGTTTAAGAGAGAGTTGGGGCATACATTTTGGGCATGGGATAGGGGGTTTAGCCAGTTTGGGAAGAGTTAAAATATTTGCTGCTAAAAAATCAGTTGGAAAGACTCTCTACTTATGCCTGCATTAATAAACTTTGTCATATGTGGAAGTCAAATTTTATAATAAAATGCCATAAGGCCACCTGGTCCAGGGGACTTGTGAGGTTTAGCAGATGCAATTGCTTTGAGCACCACATCAGCTGAAATTAGAGTTGCTAAAGACTCCACCACACCTTGAGTGAGTGAAGTTCCTCAACTAGGTTGAATAGCCTCACTGGATTTTTAAGGTTTTAAAGATTTGATCACCAATGGTCTGAGGATTACACATGTTGACTCCTTTATCTGTAAACAAATAGAGCACGGGACTCGTTTTTTTTCCGTAACTTAATTGCAATGAATCTATCATCCTTATTTCCATTAGAGCAGAAAACAGACTTTAATTTTTATCAAACAACAAGCTGTCTTTTACAATAACACTTTTTTAGGATCCAAGTTTACACTCTCTCAGGTAGGTACAAATGGTCAATTTGGTCTTCTCTTTCATTTAATGCATTTTATCATCACATTAATCATTTTTTTTTAAATCACAGCTCCCTTAGCTTGTACGTGCTGCAACATTTTTCATCCCTCTATAGAAACCACATAAAACCTCTGCATTTGCAATGAAGTTTATAAAAACTGAAGAGATTCAAGTATTTGAAATCTATGTAGCATAAGCACAATGATAGTAGAACTTATTTCAAGGATGGTCTTTGTGGGGTAAATTAGGAAGAACAAACCAATGTTTGCTGGCTCATGTATACATATTGATAGGTGGCACATGAAAAGGGTTTTCTTGTAGCATGTAGAATTCAGAAGAAGTTGTATTAGATTAAGTAATTAGGCGATGAAGAATCCTGCAGAATATGCATTCTACATACTTTTCATGCGATTTCATAAATATGATAAATTGATCATGAAAACATAGTGGATCTAGTAAAACTAAATATATAGTTAGAACAAATCAATATATCTAAGTCAGCATATGGATTTAGGTAGTAGAATATTCCTTAGCAGATGCTGAGAAAAAGAAAATGTTACCCCCATTTGCTTCTATTGTATACCTTAAGTTAAAGGCTAAATTATTAGTACATATTTGTTTGTACATTATGTTTTATCATACTCTGCCTTTACATTTATTTCTATTTTGTTATGTCAAAATGTAATAAACTTTTCAAATAAACAAGAAACACAAAAAAAATTCAGCTCCGTAAAATTCTTACAATAGATAGAAAAAGAGATCTAAATTATTTTTTGGTGTTTCAAATATTAATATGTTGTATGGATGTAATCAGTTCAAACATGTTCACCAGTGTGTTACAGTTTTGTAATCCTTTTTTTCTAAGAAAGTTTTCCAGTTCTATTTAACTTATTATATCATATGGTAAAATATGATATAATTAAATACACTGTTAATAACAAATAAAGCCAACAAGTGCTCATGTTTTATAATAATGTCATCAAATTAGAATCAAAAGCTTTCAATGTCTTCTCGCCCATTTCTTTACATTATAAATCATACTGAACTATAGTCTAAGAAATAGCAAAAAAAGTCTCTTAGTGAGTCTCATTACTATAAATGTTTGTTAATGGAAAACGAATCAATACTATGACTATATTTGTATATGTATACATTAAAATAGATAACATATCATAACCCATTATTAATCATGAGTTTTCATTTCTAATATTTCTACTTATTTCTAAATAATCAACTATGTAATAGCACAGCATTTACTTCCTATATAATTACATATGGTAAAACATTCACAAACATTTTTACTATACAAATGAAATACATGCTTTAAATACTTTTAGCTCAATTCGCCCATGATACTATTATTTTCTTTATTTGGCTGTACTTTGTATTTTACCAGTCTGATTTTTGTAACTTCAGACATTTAACGTAATCATTTAAGACATTCCTACATAAAATGAACCAGGGGTTTAGTAGCATTAATATACCAGAAATCTTAGTCAGAAAAATATCTAAATCTTTAAAATATATTTGACATTGAACGACTTAAATCACACTCCAACATAACTGCTTGAGGCTAGTGTCACAGGGAAACTAGCCATGAGCATTTTTGTTGCAGATGCACGTTTCTCGAAGACATAAATTCAAAATTCTTCCTCTTTTTGAATATGTCAAATCTGCTTTGTCAGATGTCATATTTAAACTCCCCATAAAGACTTTTCTCTCCATCACTCATGGATTGGAGTCTTGTTATTAAATGTCACAAACAGAAAAGGACTAAAAAAGATCAACCTACTACACTTAATATTAAAAGAAGCATGTGCTAGCTATTTAGAACGCTTTAGAAGACTACTTCATTCTGATATTGCCATCTATTAATCCTATTACCGAGGGGGATCATCCTTTGTACTAAAAAGGTAATGAAATGTAATAAAACTGCTAGAGGACAATCTCGCTTGATTACGCATAACAAAGCTTTCTCTACAACTTCACAAATCCATGTCCATGTCTTCATCTTTTTTGAGAATTCAGTTGGGAAATGAAATAGAAATAATTGGTGCTTCATTGGCAATGAACATAGTATCAAGGAAAAAGGGATTTGAGAATAGAAAACACAAACAAAATATGCTTTACAGAAATGCATACAATCATCTAATAAAAAACATGCAAACAAGAAAAAAAGGATTGAAGTTAAATATGTCATTCTGAGCATCACAAAACATCTCTCCTGTTGCTATCTCTTAAAGGTTGTAACATTACAAAATATATATTCTCTATTGTTTAGTGGATATATTTACTATTTTCCATTATAGTTCTATTTTGTTTTTTGCTGCTTCGCTGACTGTCATTTTACAATTTCTTGTGGAGAAGAATAACTGTAAACTAACGTTTTGTTTTTTGAAAAAGAAGAAAAAAAAGAAGTTGAAAAGTGGAGAACTTGAACATTATTATTATTATTATTTTATTATTTATATAGCGCCATCAGATTCTGTAGCGCTGTACATAAAACAAAAGTACATATATAAATATTTTTCAGCAATAATGCAATCACTGTGATATAAAGTGAAAGTACATACAACATAATATATACAATTCTATATTTGATATAATTCTGTAACACTCACATGTATCTTGAGGACGCAGGTGTATTTTCTTTAACAAAACAGGCACCTTTTACAATATTCCCAATAGTTTTATGTTATATACCATACTGGAGTTAGTTCACATAGGCTGACTTTGTATTGCAGTTTTATTCTAATACGTCAGATAAATAGTCAGGATGTCTAGCGCTAATTTGAAATAAAATAAAGATAGGATAGAACTACCCAGGCCAGTGTATTTTCTTTCTACTAGTTGGTTTGGTGTAGGATAGTGATGCGGTAGCAGCGCCTTTTGCTTGTACTCAGGTCCAAGTGACAGTCAGTGAATATGTAAAATAAGATGAAAGAGGAATACCATGTAGTGTAGTATTTTCCCGTGATCAGTAAAGGGAATATAAAAAGCACTTACAATTTATTGGAGTTTTCGACTAGCTCCAAGTGTTTGCACTTGGGCGGTATAATCCCTGCCTGTGGATATACTGGTCCTTTGGAGTCTTTTGTGAATGGTGTATTCAGATATGAATGCCAGTAAGGATGTGCAGAATTCCGAGCTTTGTAGTGGCAGATCACTGATATTGGGAAAAGAATAAAACAACCAATCGTGCTCACTGATAAAACGTGATAAAATAAATTAAATAAAAAGAGAGGTACTCCCTAAGAGAGAGGAAAATCAGGTTTTGCTCAATCTGGCAGGCATAGGTGATATAATCCCCACCAAGGATGTAAAAGGTGGAGTCCTCTCAGTTAAATCTTCTTGTTTTTTTAAATTAACTCTTTTTTAAAATTAATCAGAAGGGTACGAGTAGATAAAAAAATCTATGCTTATTTATTAGAAAATAAAAACATAATATTCACTTAACGCGTTTCGCCAATACAGCAGGCTTTTTCAAAAGTGTTTTCACTTTTTTTTCAAAAACTTTTGAAAAAGCCTGCTGTATCCGAAAGCACAAGATGTATTTTGATTTTATTTCCTTCAGAGGGCAGCACTTTATTTCTCTTACAATTTCTTGAAATTTTCAGATGAAATAAATATCTGTTCTTTTTGACTCAAATAACTAGTCTGGATCAATATATTATTCCAAATTTACCTGTATCACTTACAGATGCTGAATAGCTTAACTTGTATTTAGAGTAAATCATAGCATTAAACTCTGCATTAATGCCATTTATAAAGATATTTACCATACTAATTGGACTTACTTATAGTATTCAAAAGTTAAGAGGTCTCCTTTTTTCACTTAGCAGTAAAATGAATTGCTATTCATCCATACCTTCCAATTGTCCCTATTTAGGAGGGACAGCTCTTATTTTAGGACCAAATAACCCTGTCCCTCTTTTCTATCCTAATGTCTCTCTGTTTAAAAATTAATTACAGCAATAAAACTCACTGTAATTAATTTTTAAGCAAAAATAAATATGTTTATAAATCAGTCTGTGCAAATAAGATACATTGTTCAAAATTATATTTTATTTTTATAAATTGTTAGTAGCAAGTCACCTAAAATTTTTCCAGACAGCCCTGCCCCTGGCCACACACCGCAAAAAATCAAGTGTCCCTCTTTGTCCATTTGAAGAAATGTATATCATCTGTACAGTATCACTATCAACAATGTATCACTGTTTAAAGGACCACTATAGTGCCAGGAAAACAAATTAATTTTCCTGGCACTATAGTGCACTGATGGTGCCCCCACCCTCAGTGTCCCACTCCCGCTGCGCTGAAGGGGGAGGAAGGGGTTAATCCCTTATCTTTTTTCCAGCGCCGTGCTCCTTCTGCGCTGGGACACTCCTCCCTCTTCTGATGTCATCGGCTGAATGCGCATGCGCGGCAAGAGCCGCGCACATTCAGCCAGTCTCATAGGAAAATATTCTCAATGCTTTCCTATGGACGCTGGCGTCTTCTCACTGTGAAAATCACAGTGAGAAGCACGGAAGCGCCTCTAGCGGCTGTCAATGAGACAGCCACTAGAGGCTGGATTAACCCATATGTAAACATAGCAGTTTTCTGAAACTGCTATGTTTACAGCAGAAAGGGTTAATCCTAGATGGACCTGGCACCCAGATCACTTCATTAAGCTGAAGTGGTCTGGGTGCCTATACTGGTCCTTTAATCAGAATCTCCAGCTTTCACAAAAGTCTCTCCAGAGGAGGGGGGGATTCTATGTATGGTATTTAATGGGCAGCATTTTGCATTGACCAATAAAATATATAATCAGTGTTTTTTACTTGGCTGCATTTCAATGTGAATTTAAAATTTCTTGGCCAAATAGTCAAAAACTGAAATGTCACTGCCTTTCTTTAGTCTGAGAACAAGATATTTTTGGTTTACAAAGCTAATGATAATAATGTGGAGTAGCTTTAATAAAAAAAAATCCTTTAGTGCACCCTCATAACAAATCTCCTTTTTAAAGATTCAGTCCTTTGCACATGGCAGTTTCCATTAACGTCACACATATTCCACAAAAAGCATTTCCACTTTATAAAATGTGTCTGTATTAACATGCACAGCTCCAGGATATCACTTAGGATTTAGTTTCACTTCTAATGAGAAGTCTGCTGGAGTCTGTTTCACATTTTAATGATTCTTGTAGTGGTTTCTAAAGTCAGTGGATTTTTGTTAAGTGTGAGTTTAAACAATTTGTTAAATGCTTCACTGTTTACAAAAAATACACGTATACCCTGCCAAACTGCAGCTACAATGTCCATTAATCAGCCATAAAGCTAACAAAGCATCATGGAAGTTGATGTTCAACTGCTAGGGATCTACCTTAAGGCCATTCTTGATTTAACTCTTTGTGTTAACTCTTAGTCTCTTCATACCTAAAAGACAAACATTTTTATAGTTTCCAATGGTTTAACCATGAACGTCTCTCTGGTCATGCATTTCACCCCCACCCCCTCCAATCCATCGTAGGCACATGTGTCTCTTATTTCGCTTTTAGCCACCTTTACCTAGCAACTTGCCCCTTTTGTATATTTTATCCCCTTGTATGTCTCTTTCCTTCTTTTCAGTATTGTATCCCTCTTTTATTACTCTTATTCCTGCTTTTGTGATTTCATAACCTCTTTTTGATGCTCAACTCTGTCATTTATTAAATATATAATTTCACTGTAACATTGTAATATTAAAAAAAAAATGGGGAGAAATCACCTCGTACGTAGACAGGGGGATCCTCCTCAGGGCACCACCCCTAAAGAACGTATAGAAGCTTACAGGAAAAACAAAAATAATCTTTATTGAAAATTCAAAACACACACAATATCCAAGTAATAGAGATAAAAACCAAAAAACTAGGTACTGGCAAGTAAATTGGCTACCAGACACTGCCTGGTTAGTTCTGTGGTAGCATAAATGGGTTTCCTAGGGATGTAACAATCTACAAGGAGTGCAGAATTATTAGGCAAGTTGTATTTTTGAGGATTAATTTTATTATTGAACAACAACCATGTTCTCAATGAACCCAAAAAACTCATTAATATCAAAGCTGAATATTT
Source organism: Pelobates cultripes (assembly GCA_933207985.1). NCBI lineage: Eukaryota > Metazoa > Chordata > Amphibia > Anura > Pelobatidae > Pelobates > Pelobates cultripes. Next base: position 45,007,097 of record OW240912.1, read on the forward strand.
TTGGAAGTAGTTTTTAGTTTGTTTTTAGTTTTAGCTATGTTAGGGGGATATCTGTGTGTGCAGGTGACTATTACTGTGCATAATTATTAGGCAACTTAACAAAAAACAAATATATACCCATTTCAATTATTTATTATTACCAGTGAAACCAATATAACATCTCAACATTCACAAATATACATTTCTGACATTCAAAAACAAAACAAAAACAAATCAGTGACCAATATAGCCACCTTTCTTTGCAAGGACACTCAAAAGCCTGCCATCCATGGATTCTGTCAGTGTTTTGATCTGTTCACCATCAACATTGCGTGCAGCAGCAACCACAGCCTCCCAGACACTGTTCAGAGAGGTGTACTGTTTTCCCTCCTTGTAAATCTCACATTTGATGATGGACCACAGGTTCTCAATGGGGTTCAGATCAGGTGAACAAGGAGGCCATGTCATTAGATTTTCTTCTTTTATACCCTTTCTTGCCAGCCATGCTGTGGAGTACATGGACGCGTGTGATGGAGCATTGTCCTGCATGAAAATCATGTTTTTCTTGAAGGATGCAGACTTCTTCCTGTACCACTGCTTGAAGAAGGTGTCTTCCAGGAACTGGCAGTAGGACTGGGAGTTGAGCTTGACTCCATCCTCAACCCGAAAAGGCCCCACAAGCTCATCTTTGATGATACCAGCCCAAACCAGTACTCCACCTCCACCTTGCTGGCGCCTGAGTCGGACTGGAGCTCTCTGCCCTTTACCAATCCAGCCACGGGCCCATCCATCTGGCCCATCAAGACTCACTCTCATTTCATCAGTCCATAAAACCTTAGAAAAATCAGTCTTGAGATATTTCTTGGCCCAGTCTTGACGTTTCAGCTTGTGTGTCTTGTTCAGTGGTGGTCGCCTTTCAGCCTTTCTTACCTTGGCCATGTCTCTGAGTATTGCACACCTTGTGCTTTTGGGCACTCCAGTGATGTTGCAGCTCTGAAATATGGCCAAACTGGTGGCAAGTGGCATCGTGGCAGCTGCACGCTTGACTTTTCTCAGTTCATGGGCAGTTATTTTGCGCCTTGGTTTTTCCACACGCTTCTTGCGACCCTGTTGACTATTTTGAATGAAACGCTTGATTGTTCGATGATCACGCTTCAGAAGCTTTGCAATTTTAAGAGTGCTGCATCCCTCTGCAAGATATCTCACTATTTTTGACTTTTCTGAGCCTGTCAAGTCCTTCTTTTGACCCATTTTGCCAAAGGAAAGGAAGTTGCCTAATAATTATGCACACCTGATATAGGGTGTTGATGTCATTAGACCACACCCCTTCTCATTACAGAGATGCACATCACCTAATATGCTTAATTGGTAGTAGGCTTTCGAGCCTATACAGCTTGGAGTAAGACAACATGCATAAAGAGGATGATGTGGTCAAAATACTCATTTGCCTAATAATTCTGCACTCCCTGTATAATAAGTAGAAACACTGTTGCAATGCTGACTCACAGGAACACAACCTGCAGATAATCAATAGGTGCCAGAAAAGCAATGTGCTGTGCTCCAGTAAATAGACCAGAGCGCAAAAACGAATACAAAATCCCACATAATAATCAAACCTTAACTAAATAGCCTATAATGTATTGATAACTGTCCTATCCATAAAACAGTAGGAAATCGAAAGGACAGAGAGGAGTGTGTAAGGAAGAATAAAGGGAGAGAAGTGATCTCCAGGGGGGTCCAGAGTAAAGAAAGGACTCCTCCACTGTAAACACCCCTTATAAATATCCAAATGCCTCCACTGATACAGAGACCGGCTGACCAAGGTCTCATATAGGCACAGCACAAACTGCAGACACAGTACTCTAGTAAGATAATAAAATCAAAAGTAACAGCGTCGGAAAAGCCTGACGCGCGTTTCGCCCTTTCTCAAGGGCAAACAATTGAATGAAGAGGTCACCCCTCACGTTAAATAGCTCATAACCCGCTCCTACCTGTCAATTGTGGGCCGTCGCTACAGCGGATCTTCCAATAATGTTTGCCTGTTAATCCCCGAATTTGGCGGGGAGTATGCTATGTTCCATGCGCAGGTCCATGCCAGAGTGTCGGCGCATGCGCGGGGACTTAGTGCAACAATGTACAAGTTTGTAAAAAATATTGTGCCTGTCCGAGCCCAAGTTTGGCGCCTGCGCACGGAGATACATAACTAGATGTGTTCATCAAATTACAAGCGCATGTGTTTACACTTTATCTTGGATAGCATATATAAGAATACCTAAATGGGGTAAAGAGCAAAGCAAACCGGAATCCTGGTGCCTATGTGAGAATTTATAAATTTAAAAATCTCACCAAACAGTCTGCTAAATAAATTACCCTGCTTAAACAAAGAAGATACAGCTACACAAAAAGCCTTAAAACCGCCCTATTGGATACGGGCCAACCAGAATGTCATCAGACAAATGCCAATTCATATAGAGGGCAGGTGTCTGTTAATATATAAGTAATGGCATAAATCCATAGAACCATATAGAGAACGGCCCAAAAGAAAATGAGTAGGAGTGGGAAGGGGGAGGAAAAACAGGATTCTTGTTCTTATATTTATGTTCAATCTTTTTATTGAGTTTATATTCAGCAAAAAGGCAAGAGGATAACAATGGGTACAGTTGTTACAAAGGTTACGCATGATACAGATGCATCAGTGGTTACATGAGTTGCAGAGATGAGACAGCAATGAGACAACAAGATAATGAAACAACAAGACAATGGATGCGGTAGTTTGAAGTAACACATTACGCTCCTATCAAGGAAAGGAAAAGAGATTTGCTGTTAGAGTGGAGAGTGCGGCACAGTGTGTCGCCCAGGCCACAATTGGGTGAACCAAATGCAAGGGGTTTGCATAAACTTCAGCTTGCTCATTCACAATGTGTCATTGCTCAATTATTTCGCGGTCTGCTCCATTTGTGTTACTTTAGGCCCCACTGTTTTCCGTGCAGCTCGGGTGGCTGCGCAATTGCCGCTTGACCTTTACATTATACTCATTGTAATACCTAGCTTGGGGGGGAGGGAAGTGAAGTAACATAGGATGGGAAAGGGGGGGGGGTGGGGGGGGAAGCGGGATTGGCTTTCGATCTCCATATGCCGTGTGGTTGAGGTGTGTGGTGCGTTTAGCTGTATTATTCCTTAGGTAGCCTTAGGTGGCCTTGATCCCCTGATGTGTGGGTGGGGAGCGTGTGGCTCTAGACATAGACAGGGTTTCTTGTTTGAGTAGGCCTGAGTCCCAAAGCTTCCAAGCTTCCCTCCAGAACGGTTTGAGGGGTCTAGTTTGTCTAGCCATAATTTCATATGTCTTGGTGGTTTGGATTATCTGGATGCAAGAAGTTATGTCAGGGGGAGCTTCAGAGAGCCAAGCTCTACTGATGGTAGATAGAGCTGCTACTAATACGTGGTAAGTTAAGTATTTTGCAGCTTTTGTCATGTGGATTGGAAGGAGTTGGAGAAGATATATCTCCGGGCTTAATGGGATTGTTACCGTCGTTGAGTCTTTAATTACTAGCCCCACTGATTCCCAAAACCTTGAGATTTTTTGGCACGTCCACCATATGTGGTACATAGTTCCGGAGGCCATTTTACACCTCCAACATAAGTCTGACTTGTTTGGGTCTATGTGTTTGAGTTTTGCAGGTACCATATACCAACGGTAGAGGACCTTTCTGGTTAGTTCAATGTGTGCATTACATAGGGTGAGCGTCTTGTTTGCTAAGTAAATTTTTGTCCACTGGTTTTGGTCCAGTGTCTTTTGGAAATCTGCCTCCCATGCTTTGACAAAGGAGGGTTTCCCAGTGGGCAGTTGTCTTGTGAGGAGTGCATATATTGTAGAAATGACTTTGGTGGGGTTTTTTTGTTGGATACAAAGGTCTGTAAGATGTAGTGTATGTAGGTGCGTTGTTTTGCCTTGTGCAGAAGTCGTTATAGGTAGTTGCTTTGTGAGCCAGGACTTTAGTTGGAGGTAGGTGAGAAAGGCGGATTTGGGTAATCCAAATGTGGTTTGAAGATGTTGGAACGTGTGCATTTTTTGGCCAGCTAGGAGTTGTTGTACTTGGTGTATTCCGCACGCGGTCCATATGGTCGCGGAGAAAGTAGGTAATAGAGTCGCTATTGCCATAATAGGGGTTGTTAGCGAGATGGAGAGGTAATCTTTGTGCCTTTTCTGATATGTGTCCCACATAGCAAGAGTTAGAGACGTGGTAGGTAGCATGTGGTTGTGTTTGGGTCTTGTGTGCCGTGGAAGCCACATTAGTTCTGTGAGTGCATGATTATCAGTGAATTGTGCTTCTATGTTGAGCCAGGTCGGTCGGGTCTTGGTGTAGCATGCGGAGATTAATGGGTTCAGTTGTGATGCTATGTAGTACTTGCCGATATTGGGGACAGCCAGACCTCCCTCTTTAAAGGGTTTGTAAAGTGTCGCGGCTGCTATCCTAGGTTTTTTGTAATTCCAAATATAGTCATTGAACAGTTTTTGCAAGGCTTCGATGTAATGTGGTGGGAGTGCAATAGGAAGAGTGCGGAATAGATATTGCAATTTGGGTAAGAGAATCATTTTTGTAGCTGCTATGCGGCCTAGCCAGGAAACATATTTCCCTTGCCAGGTAGATAACCTTTGCTTAATTTCTTTGGCCAACACGTCATAATTGGCTTGGAATAAATGTTGAGGATTGGTAGGGAAGTCTACGCCTAGGAATGTAAGATTGTTGTTATCCCATTGGTATGCATATGTGTGTTTTAAAGTGCTGAGTGTCTGATCTGGCATGAAAAGGTGCATTGCTTTTGTTTTGGTGACATTTAATTTGTAATATGAACAGGTGCTATATGACAGCAAGTAGTTTGCGACCTTTGGCAGTGAGGTGTGTGGTTTTGTGAGTGATATCATTATGTCATCTGCAAACATTGTGATCTTATGTTCAGTTTTGCCTGCCTCAATTCCTCGGATATGTGGGTCGTGGCGTATGAGATGTGCCAGAGGCTCCAGTGCCAGGACATAGAGTAAGGGGGACAGGGGGCAGCCCTGCCTCGTTCCATTTGTAATTGGGAACTCTGTGGAAGTGAATCCGCTGTTCGCTACTCTGGCGCTCGGTTTAGAGTACAATGCTGAGACTAGGGACATAAATCTCGGGGGGAAGTTAAATTTTTCGAGGACAGCCGAGAGGAAGCCCCAGTGAAGCCTATCAAATGCTTTCTCAGCATCAAGTGACAGAAATGCACTGGGTTTCCTCCCCCTCCGCGCGCTCCACAACAGATCTAACAATTTCCTTGTGCCATCGGCTCCCTGTCTGCCTGCAACAAACCCAACTTGATCCTCGTGCACTAGGGAGGAAAGCATGCGCGATACCCTGTTCGCGTATATTTTCGCGAGAAGTTTTGTGTCCGTATTGAGCAGGGATATGGGTCTCATGTTTTGAGGTACAGTTGGAGGCTTACCAGGTTTGGGTATGGTTGCGATATGAGCTAGAAGCATTTCTGGTGCTATAGTTCCTGAGTCTATGATGTGGTTCAGAGCTTTAAGTAAATATGGTCCTAGGTGATCAGCGTAGATTTTATAGTAAGTGTTTGTGAATCCATCTTGACCGGGTGATTTCCCCAGTGGGAGGGCTTTGATGGCTTCTGTGATTTCTGTCAGGGTGATTTTGGCTTGTAAGATGTCTTGTTGGTCTATAGTTAGCGTGGGAAGTGTGGTCTGTGAGAGAACATTTTTTATTTCCTGATGTGTTGGTTGATGCGTTTTGGGGTCTTGATTGAGATTATACAACGAGGCGTAGTATAGTGCCATGGTATTATTAATGTCTTGTGGGTCAAAAACCTTTGTGCCATCTGGTTTGTTTAGATATGGGATTTTAGATTGGCTTTGTTTGTGGCGCAGGAGGGAAGCCAGAGCTTTGCCCGCTTTATTACCCCGGCAGTACGTATGGGCCTGGAGCCTTTGCAATGTTGACATTGTCTTGGCTAGTAGGTATTCATTAAGTTTCTTGTTTGTTTGCGATATAGCTTTTAACCCTGCCTCTGTTGGTTTGAGAAGTTGTGCGTTGGTTTGATCTCTTAGTGTTTTAAGTAGTGTATTGTATTCTTGTAATGCTGTCTTTTTAACGTGGGTTGCTTTGCTTATTGCGATGCCCCTTAGGACAGCTTTATGTGCTTGCCACAGTGTCACAGGGGAGATGTCTTGTGTGTCGTTTGCGTTAAAATATGACCTAATTTCTGTTTGCAGCGTTGTTTTGAAGTCATGGTTCTGTAAAAGGTAGTCAGGCAGCCGCCATGCGGTTCTGCCCCTGTGTGGGAAGCTTTCCATTAGGGTTATGTCTATTGGGGCGTGATCTGTCCATATTATGTCTCCTATATGGCAATCTTTTATAGAGGGTAAGAGTGAGCGGGCTACTAGAGCATGATCGATCCTAGAATACGTCTTGTGCATGGGTGAGAAATAGGTGTATTCTCGACTGTTAGGGTGTTTAGTTCTCCAAGCATCATAAATGTCATATTCCATAAGTAGCTTGGTAAGCGCCTTGCATTTGGGTGTGAGGGATGCGTGTCTCCGTGTGTGTGGGGGCACTGTCGTGTCCATATGAGGGTGTAAAACGTGGTTTAAGTCTCCACACAGTATCAAGTGAGGCAATTGCGGTGTCGGTATCTTAGATAGTACGTGGTGTAGGAAGTTTCTTTGGTTGGAGTTTGTGCCATAGATTGTTACTATCGTGTACGTTTTATTGTTAATAATGCAGTGTAGAATGATGTATCTGCCTCCAGTGTCTTTCTTGAGTTGCAATAATTCGAACGTGAGGGAGCTGTGTAGTAGTATTGAGACTCCTTTAGCTTTAGAAGTGTGTGATGAGTGGTATTGGGTTGGATAGTCCTTGGCCGCGAAATTGGGGATGCGGTTATGTACGAAGTGCGTTTCTTGGATGCATAGGATGTCTATTTTGTCTTTTTTTGCTGTGTCTAGTAGGATTCTCCTCTTATGCGACGTGTTTAGGCCGCGTACATTAATGGAGCGTATTCTTATGAATTTTGAAGAATAAGTGTATTGCTATTGCAATGGCTGTTATGACATAATGTGCATATGGTCGGCTTACGGTGGTAGTTGAAGGCCGTGTGAGGGTTTTCAGAACTTGGACGGGTAGGTGCAGGTTGGGGTTAGGTGTGAACTTAGGGAAGGAGTATTTATATGTATTCCCAAAGGGAATTTTGGTGCGTGCGTTGCGCACCATGGGGTAGGAACAATCAGTTCCAATTCGTGTGGCTATCGGGCTTTAGTGTTATCACACTTGATTTGAACAGAAAGGGTTGTTCGAGTCTATGAGTGGCTGGCAATGTCCATAGGTGGCAGCTCGGGGCGGTGGGGTGTTTCAACAAGCAGTTGGTCAGGGGTCAAAGTTACCTACTCTGGGTTCAGTGTTCCTCATGACCTCCCCATCTCGGTCCCTCAAGTTGAGCGCGAGCACATCAGCGTCCCCCGCCCCGCTCTAGGCGGAGAGGATGAGGCCAAGGCGCCCCCCACCCGTCACCCCCCCAATGCCACCCCCCAACTGCCCACTGGCCGCTATCAGATCTAAATAGAGGCCCAGGATCCCAGTGACACAACAGGCAGCAGAATTGTGGGTAGTCATGCGACCAGGTCTCCCAATCTCGTGGGCTGAGGTAGCACATCAGACTAGATCTCGGGACGCGTCCTCCCGCCCGGCTCCCTCCAAGGAGGGCGGCGGGCAGGCCGAGGCGCCCAAGACCCGAGTCCACACCCACATCCATTTAGCTTGTATAACCCATATGTGATAATAAAGTTATGCCATTTGTAGATTTAAAAAACAAGGGTCCAGGATCTCAGTGACACAGTAGACAATAAGGTTCCCAGATGGCCACGTGACCAGTTCCTCCCGCCCCACCGACTGAGGAATCACAGCCGATCAGATCCCGGGACGCATCCCCCCGCCCGGCCCCCCCAAAGGGGGAAGGCAGGCAGGCCGAGGCGCCCGAGACCGGATTACCCACCGGTGTCAAGTTATCTTATAAATCTCTTGTGTGAGAATAAAGTTTTACCCTTTGTAGATTCAAACAGGAGCTTAAGACCTCAGTCACATAGCAAACATTAGAGTTTCCAGATAGCTATGCGGCCATTTCCCCCAGCCCCCCCGACTGAAGTAACACAACCGTTCAGATCCCGGGGTGCATCCCCCCACCGGCCCCCCCACAAGGAGGGAGGCGGGCAGGTCGAGGCACCCGAGACCCGAATCCCACCGGTTTCAAGATAGCTTATGCAACTCATGTGGGAGGATAAAGTTTGTATCTAAGAAGTTCGTAGGGGCCCGAGGGTAGGGGCTATATGTGGTGATGCTGTGAGCTATCAGGCTCAGAATACTTGCGGAGGGCCCTCCCGGTTATGCAGCTTTTAGCGTTTGGTGGGCGATTTCGTCCACTCCAGCCGGAGTCTTCCCGCTCGTGCATTGTCCATTTCGGCATTCTCTTGTGTGGTGATGCCCCACGCTTTTAATTTCCTGAATCCATCTTCTGGCGACAGAATGGTTTTAAAGCTGCCATCTTTATGTGCAAGGAGTTTGGTTGGGAACCCCCATCTATATCGTATGCCATGGGTGCGGAGAGCATCAGTTATTGGGGCGAATTCCTTTCGACGTCTAAGTGTGGCAGCGGAGAGGTCGGCAAATAGCTGTACCGTAGGGAAGTCCTCGTGAGGCGCATTCCTGTTTCTGCTTTCTCGGAGAATGTGTTCTTTGATATGAAAATAATGAATGCGGATTAGAACATCCCTGGGTGTGGTGTCAGGTATATGGCGCGGCTTCGGGACCCTGTGCGCTCGGTCTACCAAAAGCATGTCGGATGGTATCTCAGGGCCGTACGCTCGGATCAATCCTCTGACATAGGCCGGTAGCTCTGTTTGTGAGACTGATTCCGGCACACCTCTTAACCGGAGATTGTTTCTCCTCGATCGGTCTTCTAGGTCGGCTAGCTTGTGTTCCATGAGGGTTATCTTGTCCGCCATAACATCCACATGGTCCGCCATGTCGTTGTGGGCCGTCGCGAAGTCGTCCATCTTGGTTTCAATGTGTGCCGTTCTGCGGCCTAGTTCTTGGACGTCCTTGCGGAGGGAGTCCATTGAGTGTTGCCATGCAGTGATAAGTTTGTGGGATAAAGCATCCATTGCTTTCGTGAGGTGGCTCGGGGTGAGTATTTCCTCCTTGCCTGAAATAGGCTGTGGAAGATCCCCTTGTTCGGCCTCCTCGTCGCCATCTTGATTAGGCAGCTGGGAGTCACTCATGGCTTGACTCGGTTTGGGGCCAAAAAAATTCATTTTTTCCGCTCGGGAAGCATTCTTCCTCGCTTTAGGCTGTGACATCTTGTTGTTGCACTCTTTTCCCCGTTTCTGTGTGCTAGGATGGCATTGGATTCTTAGCCCGGGCGCCGGAGCTCAGGATTAGACATCCATCTTGTCCGGCGGTTAGCCACGCCCCCCCTTGTTCTTATATTTAAATCTCAATAAATGTACCGTAGAAAAATAATAATAAGCTAGAAAGAAATGAGTGGTAAAGCACGATAAACTAAGCTGGCAAAATCAATCAAAAAAATAAATAAATAAATAAATAAATAAAGAGAGGGATACAGGTATATAGAGAGACCTTATTACCAATGGTTAAATGAACGGGGCGAAAGAAAAGCTCTCATTCAAACCCAGAGGTTGAACTGTCTTTAATTCATATATCCACTTAGACTCCCTCTGTCTTAGAATCTTATCAAAATCTCCACGTCTCGGGTTTCTCCTCACCAATTCTAGTCCACAGAACCTGAGATTATTGGGATCACCGTAGTGGTATTCTTTGAGATGTCTTGAAATAGGTGCCTCAAGACAGTTCCTGGGGGACCTTACATGTTCCAGGATTCTATCTTTAAAGGCCCTAGAGGTTTAACCCACATATTTTTGTCCACATGAACACGACAGCAGGTATACAAGGCCCTTCTTATTACAGTTAAAAAAAACTCTTAATCTTGAAGGAGCCTTGTCCTGCACTGTCGCTAACCGTCTTAGATCCTTTAAAAATGTACTTACAAGCTACACACCTACCACAGCCATATGTGCCACATGGAGGGGGTTCCCAGCCAGGTGACACACGGCTGTGGTTTAGTGGTGAAATGGCTCGGTACCGGCAAGTTTGGAATATTGCGTCCACGTCTGGCCGTGATATTGATACGTGGACCCAGAACCTCCTGAAGATGTACATCATTCAACAGGATGGGCCAGAATCTAGCAAGAGACTTACGTACTTCTGACCAGCCTACGTCAAATGTCCTCACTGGGAGATCACACAGCAATTCACTCCTCTCAGTTTGGAGTGCTCTTTTGTACACCTTCTTCAGGCAGCGGTTCAGATAACCTTTCTCCTTAAAGTGTTTCCTAAGCTGTCCTGCTTTCGTTTTAAAGTCTTGGATGTCACTACAATTCCTCTGAAAACGAAGGTACTGGCCCACCGGGATACCCTCCTTAAGGGGTCGCGGGTGGCAACTCCCCCAATGTAAAAGAGAGTTGGTGGCCATCGGTTTTCCTAAACAGTGGATTGGAATGTACCATCCTCTTTAATACTGATAGTCACATCTGAAAAATTAATGGAGCGTCCTCCATATTCAGATGTAAACAGAAGATTTTCATCATTCTGGTTAAGTAATGTCACCAAATCAAAAAATTCCTGAGGGGTGCCCTGACAAACAATCAAGATATCATCGATGTAGCGACCACACCATAAGATCTTGGGTAAGTATTCTACCAGAACATCCGAGGTACGGATCTGAAGTTCCCACCATCCCAGGTGAAGGTTCGCTGGTAAACTTTATTATTAAACAAAAAATAATTGTGCGACAAAATAAACTTAAGAAGGTGTAGGAGAAAATCCCACATGTTCGATTCCTCTATCGTGGGGGATAGACGAATAAAGTGATTCTACATCAAGATTACATAGTTGAGCAGTGGGAGAAAATTTAAGATTCGAAGGTCGATTAAGGGCTTGCTTTGTATCCCTGATGTAGGAAGGCAGAGTTTCCACAAGAGGTCTTAAAACTTTGTCGATATACAGGCTACCGTTTTGTGTGAGGTTGTTGACCCCTGAGACAATTGGACTTCCCGAGGGTTCATCAAGGTTCTTGTGAACCTTAGGCAAGCAGTAGAAGGTTGCTATCTTAGGGTGACGATTAAGAATAAATTCATACTCGTCACCCGACAGCAACCCTCCACTGCGGCCATCTTCAAGGATCTCCTTGTATTTGAACAAAAATTCATCCGTGGGATCATACTTCAGAACTCTATATGTCTCAACATCTCTTAGAACTCGTTCTGCCATTCCAAGGTATTTATCCACATCCATTACTATGATATTCCCCCCCTTATCAGCTGGTTTAAAGCGCGTTGTTCCCTTTTAAGGAGGTTACCCTTTGAATGGCTCTGGAGAGCTTTAAGATTAATTTTTTCAATTTCACTTTTGGCTGCTTCCAAAAACAATTTGATGTTCCTGAAGCTCGCAAAATTAGGTGTGTAGCGGCATTTAGGTTTTAGGTCAGTACGGTTCTGGATAGTATTCAGATCGTTTTCAACAGAGTAGTGATGCATTGGTAATCTTTAGGCGCATGTCCGAGGTCTTTAGCCTTTCTCTCATTCTGGATAGAGTAAAACTTATGTAAAGCCAGCATTGTAATATTATCTATTCATTGTATGTGATCAAATGTTGCAGATCAACAAAAGTTAAATCCATTATTTTTCTCATTTACTTTTAAAAAAATTGTAAATTTGGCAGCTCCTGTTGAAGCTTTCTGTGATGTTATCATAACATTTCAAAATGTGGCAGAAAAGAATGCGATAATAGGTGCCACAGAAGGGAAACAACCTTACCAGTTTGAAACTCATTATTTAATGTTTCTACTGGACTTATGCTAATCCAAAATTTAATAACATCAGTCAATAAAGCCCATCACCCCATGTCTGCGTTTCCAGTGAGGATCCCCTCATTCCTTGTTGGCCTTCGGGGAAGATACTTTTACTTGGCTTATCTCGGAGTCACAAGCCCTTTTGCATTCTTTAAAACTAGTCTCTAGACTTCTAGATAGTCATGGAGATATGCCTACAAGCTCTGAAGACCTGACCACAGAGACTGTCACTTAGAGATCGGTAATGTTAAGTGTTTCCTGATTTTATTTCCAGTCGTTTCTTTGTTTCCTTACTTTTTACTGGCTGATCATTTTCCTACAATATTTTTCTTACTAATTCAGTTTTTTAGCATTAACCCATTGGGTAGTATCTTTCCCATGCTATGCCCTATATGTTATTATTCTTTTATCATTGCACATTTTATCTTAGAGGATGCACTTATGTTACTTATTGCCGACAAATGATATGTAGAAATTATGAAACTACCTACATTGCTAACTTGACAAATTAAATGGTGTACGGTCAACAATACAGTTAATATGTTTGCACCCTATATAGCGATTGTTTGCTGCAGTGTAGGTCCGATAGGCCGTCATGTGACAATAGGAAGTGTGACGCTGAACCTGCTAATGGAGAATAGTGTAGTTCCGGTCTGGAGCAGCCATTTCAGTTCTTTAACCTTTGCTTTTTGGATACACATATGCCTGTAAACTCAACTATTTGCTAAAGACTGTTATGCATATGTTTAAGTTGAAGATTTCCATTCTTGCATGTTTTCTTAATTTTTTTAACATAGCATGTATTTATCATTGCAAGTATGCTGAGTGTGATGCCAGTTTGTTTTATTTATGTTGCAGTTTTAACAAGCTAACCCAGGAATAAAATCAGTATTGGTTAAGACAAACAGCTATTTCTGTCTGCTTGTCATCTTGCTGTCTAGCTAAAGTGTAACGAGCACAGCATGCATGGTCTGTTCATTTAGCTACTTCACTCAATTAAAATAGAATAAAAAAAATAAAATGAAAACAGAAACAAAAAAACTTAAATCTAATAATTTTAAGATCCATTCGTCCATGCCTTCCTTTTGTAACTGCGTCATAATGAGCTACACAACTAACAATCTTTCGGGAAGAAATTAATGAGCGTATTTAACGGTTAAGCGGTAATTCTTCAGTTAATCCCATAATCTTTTAATCTTATACAATGATCTGATACCTGGACTGGCTAAATTACAATCATCTAACATTCCTTATTCATAATAGCTCCTATTTTTTCCTGTAAATATATAATATTTTCAGTTTAAACGTACATAAATAGTTTTTTCATTTCTCCACAGTTAAGGAGTTAAATAACTTTGTATATACAGCCCTAGCTCCAACTTCCATATCTCCATAAAAAATATATTTTCAATCAAATTTTACACCACAGTATATTTACTTTAGAAGTTCTAATCTTTTTACTTACATTTTCTCCTTCATCTTGCCAGAGCGTATTTTTTTAATTTTTTTAAAAACACTTTATTTGCTTAATTAATTAAAAATTGATTAAATCCAACCTGGAGGGCCTTTTTAACATATGCTGTAAGAGCAAATCTGTTTACTACTTTGGTCCAAGCAAAGCTTACAGTTATGTTAAATATATATTTTGATTTGTAAATTAAATGGACACTATAGTCACCAGAAAAACTACAGATTATTGTATTTGTTCTAGTGAGTCTAATCATTCTCTTCAGGTTTTTTACAGTAAACACTGTATTTTCAGAGAAAATGCAGTGTTTGCATTACAGCCTTGGGATAGCTCCACGGGTCACTCCTCATATGGCTGCTAGGGGTGCTTCCTGGAGCAGTGCTGCACACTGTGCAGCACTGCCATTCAGTGTCTCCACCTTCTGCATGGAGAACTGAACATTCCTCATAGAGATGCATTGATTCAAGGCATCTCTATGAGGTGATGCTGATTGGCCAGGGCTATTTGCTGGCTCCGCCCCTTATCTGCCTCCTTGACAGTCTCAGCCAATTCCATGGGAAAGCATTGTGATTGGTTTAGAGAACCACTTCTCATGATGTCAGCCACACAGGCAGATCAGAGACAGCAGCTGCAGACATGAACAAAAGTAAGTTTATCCTATATTTAGGGAGGTCAACGGGGGACCAGGGGGGCTAGATTGTGGTTTTGTGCCTGTCCCCATTTTGTTGGCATGCCATCTTGAACAAGATCATCAATCTTGATGATATCAGCTAATCCAATGCTCTACCATAGGAAAGCATAGGGAAGTTAGTGTACATGTGGGCAAGTATGAGACCATCTAAATGAAATAGCCGTGTTTTACTCAGCTATTTCGGTGGAAGCGCCTCCAGTGGCTGTCAGTATAACAGCCACTAGAGGCATGTAAACCGTGCAATTGAAACATTGCCGTTCCTGCCGAATGGCAATATTTTCAGTTGCAAGGTTAAAGCGACAGGGACATGGTAATCGGACTACTTAATTGAGATTAAGTTGTCTGGATGCCTATAGTGTCACTTTAAATATGCCCCACTTATTGTTCCTTACTCCACCATTTATTTTCACTCTGTAAAGGAATAAAGTTCCTGGCCAGCTTTAAATTTCATCCTTCTGCATTTGTACTTATGAGCTGTAAACGTTGATTCTGTTCTACTGTAATCTTTGTAAAGATTGATGTATTCAGTAGAACAATATATATCACTCAGTAAATAAATGGGTAGTCTGGAGTATAAATTATCAAATTAGTTCACTCAATTTATTATCCTCTGCCATTTACCAAACTTCATCTGGATTGGAACTCATCCGAATCAGTCCAAATTGCTTGAAATAATTAAAATAGCTTACAAATCATGTAAGAATGGATTACTGAGCTATTTTCCCAAATTAAAGGAGCAAATACACAAACATGTATTCCTGAACCCATAGTATTAAAACCACAATCTAGCCCCCCTGGTACCCTGATGCCTCCCTTAATCTAGTAAAATCTTACTTGTATTCAAGTCTGCAGCTGCATACTTTGTCCCTGTTACCTTTAGACCTGCCCACTACCTGCTGACATCAGCAGAAGTGGCGTTCTGAGCCAATCACAGTGCTTCCCCATAGGATTGGCTGAGACTGACAAGGAGGCAAATCCAGCACAATTCAAACCCAGCCCTGACCAACCTGCATCTCCTCATAGAGATGAATTGAATCAATGAATCTCTATGATATGAGGAAAGTTCAGTGTCTGCATGCAGAGAGAGGAGATACTGAATGTTTGGATGCATTTTAGGCAGCCATGACCCAGGAAGGATCTCTAACAGCCATCTGAGGAGTTGCCAGTGAAGTTATCACAAGGCTGTAATGTAAACACTGCATTTTCTCTGAAAAGACAGTGTTTACAACAAAAAAGCCTGAAGGTAATGATTCTACTCAGCAGAACAAATTCAATAAGCTGTAGTTGTTCTGGTGACTATAGTGTCCCTTTAATATTTGGCCACTGATCACACAAGCATTTAAATCCAGGATCTCTGACTGTAGCCCATTAGATATTGAAGGCCTAATGCTCCCAGAATTCCTTGAATGGAATATATTGTCAGAAAATCATAGGAGTTACAGTTTAGCAACATCTGGCTGGGGAAGATTGAGATATATAAAAATAGCAATGTGAGAGTTAATAAAAGTGGTTCCACACCCACTCAATTATTAACCCTTACATGGCCATCTGTGATGTGAAGGGAATAGGAGGAACCACACAATTCTGCTTTGGTAGGGGATCTTATTCCTAGTTGCTTAATTAATTTATTTGTATTTATTTTTTTAGCTGCCTATGTGGCTAGTAGACAAATTGCATAACATTCTTGTCTGCAGAACGCAAATAATTTATTTTAATATTCACTAATTAAAAAGAAGAAAATGTTTATAATAGGTTTACAAAGCTTGCAAAGCCCTGGGTATTCACATATTCACCTGACTACATGCTTTACATTTTAATTCTACTAAAATCCTACGGGTAATTTTGTTTTATTTCACATTCAACCTTTTATTTCCCAATGTAATGTAACGTTGTTTTTTAAAGGGGCTGGTTTGAATTTGGAATTTTGAAGATTTCTAAATTGTTATATTTAATAATTTGGCATTTTACATTTTTATTTCTATTTTCCATGTGCAGGGTTTCATATTAAAAGGGGATCCCTGGTCATGTTATGAACAGGATATCTCTGCAGTCTGCACAATGTACAGCGCTAATAATGTACACTTCCATCTCTGGGAACTGTCTGTAAACACTCTGGGTTATTTATTAAAAGTTAGAATCAGCTAGGAATTTGAAGTGGATTTCAAATTTAAGACCAAAATAGTCAAACTGAAAACAGAAATGATTTGGCTATTTTTTCTACTTTGGCTATTTTTAACTTAATTTTGAAATTCACTTTGAATTTCCAGAAATGTTCTCTGTAGTAAATAGTCTTGGTTAATTTCACTCCGATATGCTGCTTAGCAAAGCTCTATGACTAATTACAAAGCCAAGGCTTACCGAGACCAGTGTCTCTCCATTTTAAATGGACGTGGCAACGCTCACTTTGAGTGCTCATCACATGCAGTTGCTCCTCTTGGGTCCAATACATTTGCCCCTACTGACAGAAAAGAACCCCAGATATTGATTTGTGCTTTGATCTTCATGGTACAAGTAGTAATTAAACCTCACTTGCACCAAAGACATTCTTTAAATGCCCGAATTTCCAAAATGGTATGGAACACCCAAAGGACATTAGGGGGCTACACATTGTACTACAGAATTTGTAACCCTCTAAAATCCTTTGGCTTTGATAACACAACTATTTACTATATACATTCTCAATTATTGTTTCAGCAAAAAGGTTTTGTTTGTATTGTTTTAATTCTAGACACAGGGTTATTCACTGTGTGCTTTACAAGTTACTGCAAATATTGCTAGCTACCTCACTTCAAATTCAAGTTCTGCTATTATTTTGGGATGCATAATTAGACCTTTTAACCCATGGCAGAAACCATATATGGGGAGTGGTGAGGGAAAGGGAGGGAGGGTGGGGGGTGGCACACAGGCTGTTAAACAGAAGTCAAATAGAGAGAGGACAATAATATTGGCAAATACAAAATACCTACTGAAGATTGCAGGATGCACAAAGATTTTTTTCTTTGTACCTCCTTGATGCTCAAACATTCCACAAAATATTGTTATGGTACTTTCCAAAATGATATAGTATGGAGCACTCTCGTAAATTTCCAAAGCTTTGGAAAGCCTTTAAAAAAGGTTTGAAACTCATACTGCACAGAGATGGACCTATTTTTGTTGTTGCTCGGGGTTTAAAAATTTTTGTGTCCGTTTTTTTTTTTAATCTGGTGTTTTTATATTTCCTCTTCAAATAATGTTTATTAAGAAAAACATTTAAAACTTACAAACAAATTCAATCATACATATGTTCAGTGAACGCACAATACAATATATGTTTACACAATATTACACAATAAACAGGCTTATTATTTGTATTTTGTTCCTTGTATAATGGCCCATAATTCTCATCTATTACACAATTGCATTAATATGTAGTAATCAAAACCAATTATAAATGGAATATCTATGAAAAAAATTAAAGTTTATATTTATGCACAAACAAAAAGAAAAACAAACAAATAAACAAGAAAACTGTTTAGCTTGATTCTGAATATACTATTATCTGTATAACTTTGATCATGACTTTGGGTAGTAGAACCAAATAAAACAAGTCACATAACTACGGCTGATTAACAACATGAACACTAACTTTACAGAAAACATTTAAAGCTTTTATTCCTTTTTAGTAATCAAGATCGTCTCGTAACTGAGAAGGCTGTCTAGTGGTAAATTCATGTAATTAGTGTAAAGGATACCACACTCTCCTGGATCCCAGGGTTCAATAGGGCCTGAGGTTGGCCAATTCTCACATTTGCAGAAAATAAATGATGTCCAGGCACTCAAGGTAAATCTAAAGTGAGCAGGTGTATTCAAGCACATGAAAGCAACATGTTGTATCATAGCATTCCACAGTAACAAAATTCAGTCAGTAAGGTAGTGGATCTATGTGTGCTATATGAGTGTCAGGGCTGAGCGTGTAGTAGTTGCTTGTGTGTGCTGGCTCTGTGTAAGGGGTGGCTGTGTGCTGTCTCTGTGTATGGGGTGGCTGTGTGTGTAGTGCCGTGGTATGTATGCAAGATGCTTGTAATGTGTGTGGTGTCTGAATGTGTCTAGATGTTTGGGTATGTGGTGATTGTTTTATGTTTTGCCTCCCTCCTGCTTACCTTTCTGTATGGAGGAACCTATGGGCCAGCAGGCAGAGAACAAGGGGTCTTTGCCTCCCTGTAGCAATGTCACTATAATTATCTAGATAATTTATGCTTAACCTTCGCACCTCAAATGTTTCTAAACTATATTTTCCATTATGCTATGCCAGCCTTAGGCCTGTCTAAGCTCCACAAAATGCCATTCAAAATGAGTAATGACTGTTTGACTGTTTTGATAGTCATACAGATAACCCTGCTTTTCGTGGTTTTAAAAAAAAAAAAAAGTTTTCTTAGTATCTTACTGTTCCAGGTTTTTAAACATGTATTTCATATGTAATATATTGAAATGAGATCTGTTGGGGTGATTTATTAATAGATCAAAACATTATACATGCCCACATCCTAAAATATGCCAACTGTCCTCTGGCTATGGCTATTGCTGAGATGGAACATGTAGATTTGATGCTCCAAAATTAGGAATGTATTGAATAACCATGTAAAGGTGATCTGCAAAAAGCTAATTGGAGTCAATCCACTAAGTAATAGCTTGTGAAGAGTTTATTATCATCATGTAGAAATGAAGACCAGAAGAACAAATTAGAATTTCTCTAACATGCTTTAGAAAAATCATTTCAGGCATCTCAACTATTTATTTAGTAAATATACTTCTCGTCTTCATCATTACAATTCTGGGTTCAAACACAGTATGTTTTTCTGTTGTTGTTGATTTTTAATTCCCATTAAGTATGCTAATGTTTGCACTGTAAAAACAGAGACATAGAGTGCTGGGATTTGAATTTCAGCAATATCTGGCAATGTACCTGCTGGCTCCTCATGCATCAGAAACAGTACGATCTATTACCTACCCCTGCTTTGAACTGCATTTATAATTAATTGAATTAAAATACTAAGGTGCACTGTTTAATGAATAGAATGTTTACAACAAATATGGTTTTGTTTATTTGTCTACATGCATTATATTTCATGTGTTAGGCCATTATATAACACAAAGAAAGTAGGGGGAAAACAAAGGTTTTGCAGAACCCATTAGCAGTTCACAAAATTGTTTTCGTAATCTAGAAATTGCTAGTTTTTATCTACAGACACAGTCACTTTTAGAAAAATTGGGCACAACCCAGGCTGCCTGTTAACAGCACTTACTTAATTTGCTAATGGAGTGCTGCAAATTTTCGGAAACACAGGAAGCAAGTGTTAACTTTCATATGGAACCCTTAATGTAGCAAATTCTCAAACAGCATATGAGTCATGCGGTTCCCGAGGCAGCATCCAGTCTCTTATTATATATCAGCATTAAAAAGCCAGCGTACAAATTAATGTAATTATTTTCTCGGAGTCAATATAATGTAATTGTTACTCCGTGCGTTTCTGTGCCCTACTGAGAAAATCTGAGTATCAACATATGCAAAACATTTCATAAAAGCTGTTTAAAGTAAAGCAGACACACAGAAAACTCAAATATACTTTTGTCACTTTGTCTTTTATGGTTAATACAATTGTCTAATATGTATTTAAAATGTGGAATAGCTAGCACATAATTACTGGATAAAAATCTATTTTAAATTTAGATAATTCATTTTTATTTATTTTTTATTTTAAAATTCTTTATTTCACATTTTTATTTACTAATGTATTCACTCTTTACCGAGATATTATGGGTTAAATATTTTTGAAGATTATATTGTATATTATTATTTTATTGCAGAGGTCTGAATGATCAGGATCTAAACTATGATCTGTGCTTTATAGCATAACAAAAACTGATAAAAACAAAAATATCAAATATCCTGCTTCTGGATATTTGCAAAGAGACTGATTTTATTTTTGGGAATGGAGCTACTAATACAAACTGCTACACTACCGAGTTGTATTTGAGCGCAGAAGGGGAGAACAGTGACACGCATGCAGCGCCATACAGTTTATTCATCTACCGGCCGAACTGCAGGACCGTGATAACTACCCCCAATAACAAGCTTTTCCATAAACACTTGGTAGAATTCTGCAAATTATGAGTGCATTTTAATCTTGCAAATTTATTAAACTGTTCAACACAGTAAACACTATGGTTCTCCACTTTATTTATTTGTAGAACGGAGGAAAAATCCATAACTTAAGACCATCATATATAATCTTAAAGTACATTAATTTATATGCAGTGTCCATATCATTGATACCACACCAATTGAAGAAGATATCACTCTTATTGTACAATATACAAATAGCTTGTTCAGCAGACTAACCCCAGCTGGTCAAATAGCTGGAGCTAACTGATACTAGCTAACATTGCATAAACTGTATCAACATTTTGTTTTGATACTTCTATCAAACTGAGACTGCGATTATTGGAATCATTGGGACTTTTAAACATTGGTATTTTAATAGAATTGTATTAAAGGACCACTATAGTGCCAGGAAAACATACTCGTTTTCCTGGCACTATAGTGCCCTGAGGGTGCCCCCTCAGGGTCCCACTCCCGCCGGGCTCTGGGGAGAGGAAAGGGTTAATTCTTACCTTTTTTCCAGCGCCGGGCGGGGAGCTCTCCTCCTCCTCCCCACCTCCGATCCTCCTCTGTGCGCGCATTCAGCCAATCTCATAGGAAAGCATTTATAATGCTTTCCTATGGACGCTGGCGTCTTCTCACTGTGATTTTCACAGTGAGAAGCACGCAAACGCCTCTAGCGGCTGTCAATGAGACAGCAACTAGAGGCTTTAGAGGCTGGATTAACCCATTTATAAACCCATTTATAAACATAGCAGTTTCTCTGAAACTGCTATGTTTATAAAAAAAAGGGTTAATCCTAGAGGGACCTGGCACCCAGACCAATTCATTAAGCTGAAGTGGTCTGGATGTCTAGAGTGGTCCTTTAAGTATTATCAACTTAAATTCAGTTTTATATACACTGCTCAAAAAAATAAAGGGAACACTTAAATAACACAATGTAACTCCAAGTCAATCACACTTCTGTGAAATCAAACTGTCCACTTAGGAAGCAACACTGAGTGACAATCAATTTCACATGCTGTTGTACAAATGGGATAGATAACAGGTGGAAATTATAGGCAGTTAGCAAGACACCCCCAATAAAGGAGTGGTTCTGCAGGTGGTGACCACAGACCACTTTTTAGTTCCTATGCATCTTGGCTGATGTTTTGGTCACTTTTGAATGCTGGCTGTGCTTTCACTCTAGTGGTAGCATGAGACGGAGTCTACAACCCACACAAGTGGCTCAGGTAGTGCAGCTCATCCAGAATGGCACATCAATGTGAGCTGTGGCAAGAAGGTTTGCTGTGTCTGTCAGCGTAGCGTCCAGAGCATGGAGGCGCTACCAGGAGACAGGCCAGTACATCAGGAGACGTTGAGGAGGCCGTAGGAGGGCAACAACCCAGCAGTAGGACTGCTACCTCTGCCTTTGTGCAAGGAGGAACAGAAAGAGCACTGCCAGAGCCCTGCAAAATGACCTCCAGCAGGCCACAAATGTGCATGTGTCTGCTCAAACGGTCAGAAACTCCATGAGGGTGGTATGAGGGCCCGACGTCCACAGGTGGGGGTTGTGCTTACAGCCCAACACCGTGCAGGACATTTGGCATTTGCCAGAGAACACCAAGATTGGCAAATTCGCCACTGGCGCCCTGTGCTCTTCACAGATGAAATCAGGTTCACAATGAGCACATGTGACAGACGTGACAGAGTCTGGAGACGCCGTGAAGAATGTTCTGCTGCCTGCAACATCCTCCAGCATGACCGGTTTGTCAGTGGATCAGTAATGGTGTGGGGTGGCATTTCCCTTGGGGGCCGCACAGCCCTCCATGTGCTCGCCAGAGGTAGCCTGACTGCCATTAGATACCGAGATGAGATCCTCAGACCCAGGGCCAGATTAAGAGCCCAGTGGGCCTGGTGCTGACAATTATGACAGGCCTAATTACAGAATCATATCGACCAAAAACAGTAAAACATTCCCAAGCGTCATGTATCTGATGGAGATGGTGCTGGAGAGAAAGAAAACAGCAGCTATAAGAAAACACATACCCTAGGCTAATCTATCACTAATTTATGTTTTCATCTTTCAAGTAAATCCATCCCCTGTCCAGTAAGCAGGAAGTCAATGGGCACGGTAAAAGGGTGTGCCACTGACACAAATCACGTAACCTGCCAAAAGGGGCGAACATGCCCAAAAAGAGGATATGTCTGCCCAAAGAATTAGAAGGCCAGCCTGGTATGAATGCATGTCAGGCTGCCTGCCAATCATGCAGCTGGCCAACTAAGGGCATACAATGCAGACAGCACCCTGAGCTTGGCATAAATGCATCTAATGATGCGCTCGCTCAACGCTTTCTAAGGACTGTCCCCTAGCACTCGCTGGTCCACTTGTCTCCTTACCTTCTTACTAGCAGGCAGAAGCTCCTGGTATATAGTCTGGGACAGAGCAAAGCTGTATGTAGTGAGTGTAAAAGAAAGGGAACATGCCACAGTGCTAGAGAGTCCAAAGTCAGCATTACCTTAAAGGATCACTATAGGGTCAGGAACACAAACATGAATTCATGACCCTATAGTGTTAACACCACCATCTAGCCCCCCTGGGCCCCTCATGCCTCCTTAAATATAGCAAAATCTTACTGTATTCAAGCCTGAAGCTGTAACTCTGCATGCTGTTAGACTCGGAAAAACAAGCAGTCTGCTGACATCATTAGAAGTGGTGGCCTAATCCAATCACAGTGCTTCCCCATAGGATTGGCTGAGACTGACAAAGAGGCAGATCAGGGGCAGAGCCAGCATGATTCAAATACAGCCCTTGGCCAATCAGCATCTCCTCATAGAGATGAATTGAATCAATGAATCTCTATGAGGAAAGTTCAGTGTCTGCATGCAGAGGGAGGAGACACTGAATTTTTGGATGCATTTTAGGCAGGCATGACCCAGGAAGGATCTCTAACAGCCATCTAAGGAGTGGCCAGTGAAGTTATCACTAGGCTGTAATGTAAACACTGCATTTTCTCTGAAAAGACAGTGTTTACAGCAAAAAGCCTGATGGTAATGATTCTACTCACCAGAACAAAATCAATAAGCTGTAGTTGTTCTGGTGACTCTAGTGTCCCTTTAACTATATTCATTGTCAGCCAGTCCACACAAGTTTTGTTCCCATATATCCCTCTTAAGTTTCCATACTTAAGTAAGAGTATGTGAAAAGTAGAGTTGCCACCTTTCTTGGAAAAACATACCTTGCTAATTTGCATAATTAAATATGTATGGGTGACATCACATGATGTAAATCACAAGGAGTGACATAAGAGAAAATGCTGTAAAATTACCAAAAACCTACTTAGTTTGATTCTGCCTTATAGATGGATTCCTCCCACTGGCCCCATGTCTCCCAGTGCACCCATGCAGGGGCGGACTGACCGGTCGGGCACTTCGGACACGGTCCGAGGGCCCGGCCGGGAGGGGGGCCCGCCGCCAGGGCCGCCTTCAGGGGGCCCGGCGGCAGGGCTGAATTGGGGGCGGCAGAGGAAGGTGCCACCGGGTGGCCGGTCCAGTGGCACACTGTGAGGGGGCCGGCCGTTTGATGCTGGAGCCGCCGGACCGGGTGGCAGCCTCGCCGGTCCGGCGGCTTTCCTCTGACTAACACTGAAGGGGGAGGAGGAGGAGCATCTGTCTATCATGCTCCCTGCGGTTCCCACAATTCCCAGCACAGGATGTGGGAACCGCAAAGGAGCATGATAGACAGATGCCCCTCCTCCTCCTCCTTCATCGTTAGTGAGAGGAATGCCGCCGGACCGGCAAGGCTGCCACCCGGTCCGGCGGCTCCAGCATGAAACGGCCGGCCCCCTCTGACTTGAGTAAGAGGGGGCAAGAGAGATATGGGG
>OW240912.1:45038378-45162091 GCA_933207985.1 Pelobates cultripes
GGAAATCTGTGTCTCCTTTTCCATGTTATGAATTAGCTGGCAGGCACAGGGCGGAGAGGTATGGGGACGGTATGGGAGGGTATGAATAAGAGGCCGGCGGCCGGTTAGGGTATAACGCTTAGTAGCGTGAAAGTCGGACTCGCACTGGGGCTCACCCAGCAAAGAGGGAAGTTGCTTTAACAAATTCCCGTAAGCAGCACTGATATGGGGGCTCACCCCGTGTCAGGGTACTAGTACAAAACTGACTGGCAATTCCACTCCCAAAGGGTTAACAAACCCAAAATATACAGGTCCCCTTTAAGGCTCTAACAGTAAAACTCACTTTTGCAGCAGCTTTAGCAGGCAAACCCAGGAGCTCTCCAGAACACAGGCTCATTCCACAGCAATCACAGCACCCACAAAATGGCCCCCGCGATTCTCGCGATGTCTGGCCCTTTAAAAGCCCAGGAAAAAAGCGCGGGGTTAAATGGAGGCAAAGGTGCGTTCGGCAAGTTTATTCGAATAAACTGCCGAACGCAGGTATGTGCACATACACCTCCGTTCGCGCTGTGTAATGCGAACGGAGGAATCCACAATGGGGAAGAGGCTTCCGTTCGCGCTTTGTGGTAAAGCGCGAACGGAGGCAGCACTGTGTGAAACAAAACCTCCGTTCGCGCTATGTATTGCGCGAACGGAGAGGAGGCAGTAAGGAGAGGGAGAAGGCTTCCGTTCGCGCTTTGTAAAGCGCGAACGGAGGCAGCCCTGGACCTCCCTCGAGCCCTGACTGACAGCAGGGCGGGAAATACAACCTCCGTTCACGCTCAGTAGTGCGCGAACGGAGAAGAGGCAGCACTGGGAGGGCGGCTGTATAGAGGCAGCCCTCCGTGTGTATGCTGCCTCAGCCTGCCCGGCTCCGTGCACACAGCAGTGTGAGCCGGGCGGTAGACAAAGGTGGCGAACGTTGCCACTGGGGGGAGGGGGGGGGGAAGGGAGTGGGTTGTGGGGAGAGAGGGGTATTTAAAGTGTGTACTGGGGTACCCTCAAGGAACTAATCTGCCCCACAACAGTGAAGGAGCCCCTAATTAAAGGAGCCCTCAAGCATTAAAGGAGCCCTCAATTAAAGGAGCCCTCACCACCCCCACTACAAATACCACAATCAGTTATCTAAAACCATAAATAATGAAAAGTAAACAATAGTAAAACAGAAGTAGTACTCTGACCTGTACTTGTGATGGAGCAGCAAAGAAAGAGGGAATGATGGGATATGCATGGGCTTATATATCCTCTGTTTCATTCTGATTGGTTCTTTTCTTTAAGAGTTTGTTTTTTTTCTTTGCTGCTATGGAGCTAGTAAAGAAAGTTAATGCAAATATGAAGCCTCCTGTCATGTTATAAAATTATCTCCTTATTACCTTCACATGCAATCAGCTGCTACAGTTATACCATTAACTCTCTCTGCCATCACATACAACTTACTCTGCTAACTTTTGTCTCGGCTCCCCAGTTTAACCTTTAGATTGTAAGCTCACGAGCAGGGTCCTCTATCTGTTGTATCGGTCGGTTCTTATTGTATTGTTTTTTTCCCAATTGTACAGTGCTGTGGAATATATTGGTACTTTATAAATACTAGTAATAAATAAATAATTAATAAATATATATATATAGTGTAGATTATTATTATTATTATTATATTTATAGAGCGCTGTCAAATTCCGCAGCGCTTTACAATGGGTGGACGAACAGACATGTAGTTGTAACCAGACAAGTTGGACACACAGGAACAGAGGGGTTGAGGGCCCTGCTCAATGAGCTTACATGCTAGAGGGAATGGGGTAAAATGACACAAAAAGGTAAGGATAGTATTAGACTAGTGACAGTTGCAGAAGTGGAATCAGTCAGGAGCCATTAACAATTTAATTGATACGCTTTTATGAAGAAGTGGGTTTTTAACGATTTTTTGAAGGAGTGGAGACTGGGTGAGCATCTAACGGAGGAGGGAAGCGAGTTCCACGGGAACGGTGCAGCCCTCGAGAAATCTTGAAGGCGAGCATCAGAGGTGGGAGTACGGACAGAAGATAGACATAAGTCTTCAGCAGATCGTAAGGGCCTAGACTGGACATACTTGTGTATAAGGGAGGATAGATAGGTGGGAGCAGCATTATGTAGAGATTTGAAAGCAAGAACCAGAATTTTAAATTGAGCTCTATATTTTATAGGAAGCCAATGTAGGGACTGACAGAAGGGTGAGGCATGGGAGGTGCGGGCGGACAGGAAGATGAGCCTCGCCGCTGCATTCATTATGGACTGTAACAGCGCAAGTTGGGAGCACGTATGACCACTGAGAAGCGGATTACAGTAGTCAAGGTGAGAAAGGACAGTGGAATGGACCAACACCTTAGTCGCATCTGGCGTTAAGTAGGGTCGGATGCGCACAATGTTTTTGGGATGAAAATGACAGGATTTGGCGATAGATTGAACATGAGGCTTGAAGAAGAGGTCGGAGTCAAAGAGAACACCTAGGCAGCGAGCCTGCATGGTGGAGCTGATGGTAGTACCAACAACACTTGAGGGAGGAAAGACCAGAATTTCAGTTTTGGTCAAGTTTAGTTTAAGGAAGTGGGCAGCCATCCAGTTAGAAACAGCAGAGAGGCAGTCAGAGACACTAGTCAAGAGGGACGGGGAGAGATCAGGAGAGGACAGGTAGATTTGCTTGTCATCTGCATAGAAATGATATTGGAAGCCAAAGGAGCTAATGAGTTTACCAAGGGAGGCAGTATAGATGGAGAACAGTAGGGACCAAGGACTGAACCTTGGGGGACACCAACAGAGAGGAGTTGGGGAGAAGAAGCAGAGCCAGAGAAAGAAACACTGAAAGAGCGCTGGGAGAGGTAGGAGGAGCACCAGGAGAGAGCAGTATCTTGTAGACCAATATTGCGGAGGATGAGAAGAAGCTGTTGATGATCAGTGTCAAAAGCCGCAGACAGGTCAAGGAGAATTAGGATAGAGTAGTGACCACGAGATTTTGCAGCGAGTAGATCATTGGATACTTTGGTCAGTGCCATTTCCACAGAGTGCTTAGCAGAGACTTGGACTCGATGAAGTCTGTCAATCTCGCATACATAATTTTTTCAAGGATCTTGGATGCAAAAGGCAGTAGCGAGATAGGACGATAGTTGGATGGGGACTTAGGGTCAAGATTGGGCTTCTTTAGAATTGGGGTTACAGTTGCATGTTTGAAGGGCAATGGAAATATACCAGAGGAGAGAGAGAGATTGAGAAATTTAGTGAGAGGTGGAGAAAGAGAAGAAGACAGAGTACGGATGAGATGCGAGGGAATTGGATCTAGGGAGCAGGTGGTGGGGCAGGAGGACTGGAGCAGAGCAGAAACCTCTTCCAATGTAGCGGGTGCGAATGAACATAGAACAGCAGAGGGAGTGAAGTTAGGGGAAGCATTGTAAGGGGAAGAAGAAAGATGAGAGATCTCTTCTCTGATTGTAGAGATCTTGTCAGTGAAGTGAGTTGCAAAGTCTGAGGCGGTCAAGTTAGTAGGTGGAGGAGGACCAGCAGGGCGAAGAAGAGAGTTAAATGTGTGAAATAGTCGTTTGGGTTCGCGGGAGAGTGTGGTTATGAGGGTATTGAAGTAATTAACTTTTGCAGAGGAAAGAGCCTAGCTGTATGAGCTCAGCATAAATTTATAGTGGAGAAAGTCAGATGCACAGTGAGACTTTCTCCAACAGCGTTCAGCAGTTCTGGAGCATTTTTGGAGGTATCGAGTGAACTTGGTGTGCCAGGGTTGTTGTTGGGGGGGCCTGCAGTGTTTAAATGTTCAAGGTGCCATGATGTCTAGTTGAGAGGAGAGGGTGGAATTGTAGAAGGAGGTTGCAGAACTAGGACAGGTGAGGTTTGAGATAGGTAAAAGGAGGGTTGGAGATTAGTGGAGAAATACTCTAGGTCAAGACATTGGAGGTTTCTGTGAGAGTGATGTTCAGACGGTGGTGTCAATTGGGTCTTAGATATGCCAATGTCAAAAGTCAGCAGATGGTGGTCAGATAGAGGAAAAGCAATACTGGAGAGATTAGAGGCAGTACAAAGGTTAGTGAAGGCAAGATCAAGAGTGTTTCCTGCTGTATGGGTTGCTAAATTGGACCACTGCGTAAGGCCAAAGGAGGAGGTTACAGAGAGCAGACGAGAGGCATCAGTGCAATTGGGGTTATTGATTGGGATATTGAAATCTCCAAGTATAAGGGAAGGAGTGCTAGATGAGAGGAAGTGGGGAAGCCAGGAAGAAAAGTGCTCAATGAATAGTCTAGGATAACCAGGGGGTGGTAGATGATAGCAATTCTTAAAGGAGTGGGTTTAAATAGGCGGACAGTGTGAACTTCAAAAGAAGAAAAGGATAGGGCAGGGGGAGTTATGATTGGTTGAAAGGTACATTGAGGGGAGAGAAGGATGCCTACGCCGCCTCCTTTATAGTTGAGTCTGGGAGTGGGAGAGAATTGTAGCCCACCAAAACATAAAGAGGCAAGAGTGGCGCTATCAGAGGGGGACAGCCAGGTCTCTGTAAGTGCAAGCAGTGTGAGTGAGTTTGAGATAAAAAAGTCGTGTATGGTTGTTGATTTTAAATTACTGCAGATGGAGCGGGCATTCCAGAGTGCACAATTAATTTTGGTAAGTGAGGGTTAAGGGCAGGGTATTGTGATGAGGTTTGTGGGGTTTCTGGTTGTCTTAGTGTGTGTAGAGAAGGTGAAGGGCCCTGGATTGGGAGAGACATCACCAGCTGCTAGAAGTAGGAGGAGAGAAAGTGACAGGAGGTGTGAATGGGTTTTGCATGCATGGGGTCTAGGATGAGATCGATTGTGGGTTGGAGTGAGAGAGTAGAAAAATGAGTGTAAGGCATGAGATGAGAGAAGGGGGGAGTGTAGCAGAGAAGGGCATATGTAAATGTGGATGGGGGGATGAGTGAAGTGGGTGTAAGGAGAGATTTTTATACTGAGGGAGACTGAGGAAATAAAGAGGAGGAGAAAACAGATCATTGCTAAACTGTGAAAATTAAAAATTGGAGATAACTGGAATAGCAAGAGCAGGTGAAGGTGTTTTATGGGTTAAGAAAGTGCAGGAGTGTACTAATAAGAGGCAGGTTTTTTTAACCTAACTAAAATGTAGGTGTGACAGACAATCTATAAATGTAATAATGAGCATGGGGTGGGATGGTGTGGGGAGGGGAGGGTGGGCATCAGGCTTGCTCACTGAAGGAATGGGCTTACAAAGTTGGGGAATCAGGCTGTTGAATAAAGAGATGTGAGGGTCAGAGAGCTTGCAATAAAGGTAAGGGAGGGGGGAATGTATCTAGGTACAGAGATGACAAGATGGATATTCAAATAAAAACGAACATATCAATAAGAAAAGGGAGGGGTCAGAGGTCAATCACAAATCAGAGGGGAAATAGAGGAATGCATATAGGTGAATAAAACAATTACATACAGATTGGATTAGCCTTCTTAGTCCAGAAAACAAGATTATTGCAGTATGCAATGATACCTTTTTTATTGGACTAACATAATATTTCAAAGACAAGCTTTCGAGAATCTTCCTCAGGTCCGAAGAAATACTCATCAATCTGATAGAGTTTAACACTTAAAACAACTGATGTTAAAGAAGCAGAGGGGAATGGGGGGGAGGGGTAGGAGGGGTGTGGGGTGTCATAAATAGCAGAAGATGTGCCTGAAAGTGAAAGGTGCAGGTTGGCTGAGAATAGCCAGAAAAAGTAAATCAACAGAGGAGGGTCAATAAGCTTGTTAAAAATAAAGAAATAAAAAAAAAAAAAAAACAGCAGAGCAGGGCATGCAAGTATATAGCTACATATACATATGTATATAAATTGATCCAATAAAGGTGAAGTGAGAATATTGAAAAATAACTATATAAGACATTAAGATGTGAGTTTATAAAAAGTTTTGGTAGTGTGTGAGAAAGCTAGAGTCTACATTAAGTCCTTCATTTCTGGTGTTGAAATGTGTAATTTTCATCTCAAATGTTTCTATCTCAATGTTTTTCCCTCTTCCTCCCTACATGGTCTCTCTCCCCCCCTCCCTCCCTTCATGGTCTCTCTCTGTCCCCCCATCCCTCCCTTCATGGTCTTCTCCCTCCCCTACCTCTGTTGTAGCGTTGCCAAGCTCTGGTCCGGAGTGAGCACTTTCTGTCAGTCGAGCCAGGTACAGGAAACGGATTCTCCTTTACCGCGGACTGGACCAGAGCTCGGCCACGCTACAACAGAGGGACTGACAGGAGGAAGCGCTATGCATTTCCCTCCTGCCGATCCCTCTTTTCTTGCACTACTGAGCCGGTGCGCCCTCATAGAAAAAGTTTTAGATCTTTGAGTTCGGCTCATGAAAAATGTGGACAAAAATAAAAGTGTTACGTTTATAATTTTGTTCAGTGTACTACTAAATTAACAAGTTAAATGTATATGTAACATTACACAAGGACATTCCAAACACCATGGAAACTACAGTTTAATATGGTATTTATAGCGCCAATGTGGCATTTATAGTGCTTGGAACCTATTTGTGGAGTCCTTTTGATTGTAGTCAAGCTGTTATGTTATCAAGTAATGTGACGGAAACTTAAGGCTTCCAAAGTGCCAAAATAACATCCTTTTACCTGTTGACGTCAGGATGGTTAAATTCAGCTCCCTTTTTCCAGAAAATATTATGTGATGTCACTCCATTCAATTAGTAGTTGAGTATTTTAGAGTATACGCTAATTTTGAACTGATTGGGTGATTTAAAGAATTTTACATTTTCCAGCAGCTTCACAGAAGAATCTTGAAGGAAACAACTAGCGCAATCTTGAAAATGCTTGTTTTCATTTGTGATTTCATTTGTGATTTGGAATGATGTTCCTTGCACCAGAAAAAAAAGAGGGATGGAATGGAGAAGAGTGTGTTTTTTGTTTTTTTGGGACAAATAAGCAGCTTTGTTTCCCATGATGGATTAGAGGTCTTCTGTCCAATCAACAGGTAGCAACAAATAAAAGAAAAAATAATTGAGTAAATAAAAAATATTTATTTTAAGTCACAAATCAAGTGACAGCTGACCAATGGAGGGAAAAATGGGAGGTGTAATAAAACAATAATATTTCCAAGCAGTATTTTTAACCCCTTAAGGACTGGACTGTTTTTGCGATGTTGTACATTTGCGACCAGGCATATTTTTACACTTTTGTGTTGTTTGTGTTTGGCTGGAATTTTCCGCTCTCTCATTTACTGTTCCCATACAAATTATATATTGTTTTTTTCAGGACAAAAGGGGCTTTCTTTACATACCATTAGTTATATAATCTCATGTATTTTAATTTAAAAAAAATAAAAAAATATGATGAAAAATTGAAAAAAATACATGTTTTTTGACTTTTACTTGAAAAATCTTTTACTCATCTACAAAAGCGAATGAAAAAACTGCTAAATAGATTCAAAATTTTGTCCTGAGTTTAAAAATACCTAGTGTTTACGTGCTTTTTTGCTTTTTTTTGCATGTTATAGGGCTATAGGTACAAGTAGGATATTGCGGTTTCAAAACATACATTTTAAAATTTATCAATAGTGACATTGTAACACTATTATCTGTCATAAATCTCTGAATAACACCCCACATGTACATATTTTTTTTAAAGTAGACAACCCAGGGTATTCAATATGGGGTATGTCCAGTCTTTTTTAGTAGCCACTTAGTCGAAAACACTGGCCAAAGTAAGCATTCATATTTGTTTGTGCGTGAAAAAAGTAAAAAAACTAAATTGAACGCTAATTTTGGCCAGTGTTTGTGACCAAGTGGTTACTAAAAAAGACTGGACATACCCCATTTGCAATACCTTGGGTTGTCTTCTTTTGCAAATGGTATGCCATCATGGGGGTAATTCTCATTCCTGGGCTACCATACGCTCTCAAAGGCAACGTAACCAACCTAGCCATTTTCAATGTAAAAATATTTGACCCATATTTGACCTTGTAACTTTCAAAAATACTATAAAACCTGTACATGGGGGTACTGTTTTACTCAGGAGACTTTGCTGAACACAAATATTAGTGTTTAAAAACTGGAAAACGTATCACAACAATTATATCATCAGTAAAAGTGCTGTTTGTGTGTGAAAAATGCAAAAAGTCACTTTCACTGACAATATCATCGCTGTGATATGTTTTACTGTTTTGAATCACTAATATTTGTGTTCAGCGAAGTCTCCCGAGTAAAACAGTACCCCCCATGTACAGGTTTTAGGGTGTCGTAGAACGTTACAGGGTAAAATACAGTGCTAGCAAATTAAATTCTCTGGAATTTCGGCCTGGGTTGGCAGGCAGGTCCCTCAAATTGCAATCAATAAAATTACTGAATTATGTAAAATATTACATAAATACGCACGTAGAATTTAAATATATATGCATATTTATATATTTGAAGTCTACGTGTATATTTATATAATTATTTATGTAATTTTGTATATGGACATATGTATATTTCTTATTATTTTTATTTATTTTTATATACATAGATATATATACAAATTCATTCTAAGTGTATTTTGATATATAATATATATATATATTAATTTTAAAATACAGTTAGAATAAAATTTCATATAGCTATATAATTTTTTTAAATTTTTTTATTATTATTTTAAAATTTTTTTATTTAATTTAAATTACTTATTATTTATATTTTATAATAATATATATATACAATATATATAGTTATTATATATATTATATATATACATGTGTAATTTAATTATAAGTGTATTTTTATATTAATATAAGTACATATTAATATAAAAATACACTTAGTATGACATTATATATATATATATATAGACATATATTATATAGATATAATATATGTCTATATATCATATATATATACACATATATAATTATTATTTTTTTATTAACATTAATTTTATTTTTTTCTATGATTTTACACTAGCAGGGAGACTGCCTGTCAGCACAGGCAGTCCCCCTGCAGGCCGACACATGGACACCTATTGTGACCATGTGATCGCTGTGTTAAGCGATCACATGGCCACAGGGGTCCTAATTCAGGCAGTCTCCCCACAACCGGAGCCACGCTGATCGCCGCCGGGGGAACGACGGCGATCAGGTAAGTAAATAGGACCGTTAGGACGGTTCAGGACCGTCATCGGTCGGCAAGCCAAAAATGCCGATGACGGTCCTGAACCGTCCTCGGTCGCTAAGGGGTTAAAGACACTTTGACTTCAGCAAATGAGGGAGGCAGACCTGCAGTGACACTGTGTGCTTACCCTTATTGTGCCTTTGTTGAAGTGGGAGATATCCTAGGCCTGGTTTTCCTGGTGGCAACCTCTGGTACCTGGGCAATGGAGGAGGTCCAACTTTATAATTCATGTCAGTTTGAGAGTTGAACAATAGAGTAGCAAAGCTATCAATCTCTCCTGCTACATGCTTAATAAATGGATGAAAAGTACACATTTCAGCAAACATATTGCAGGCAATCAGGCAAATAATGGCAAATCAGGCAGACACCAATTTGCACATTGGGTGTGTGGTCACCAACAGAGCTGTTAACATAATCAAAGCTTTGCTACAGGATTCCTTTGTAGATGTATGTTTTTCTGCACATATCCTACATCTAGTAGTGATGAGTGCAATTCGGGAAGCTAACACAAAGTTGCAAACCATATTAGAATGTTCCAGAAGGATTGCTGGGCATTTCCACTGTAATGTGAGGTCTATCCAACTCTTGAGTGAGGAGCAAGATGAAAGATGGCTTCCCACACACCATCTACGACAGCATGTCAGCATGCAGTGGAGCTCTGCTTTATGCTGGAAAAAAATCTGAACAGCAAAGGGTAATGCATAGTCTGGGTTCCCACCACTCCAATGTAATTGACTCACCAGTGGGGCCTGTGGAAAATAATAAGGCATCTAGTGGCAGTTGTTACTCCATTTAGGCAAATGACAGAAAATTTGGCACAGATCATCCCCCTGCTCACCCACCTTCTAAACATGATGAAAACAATGAAATTGTTCCTAGCAACACACTCTACACTGATGTAGCAGCAGTGATAAGGAAGCTAAAGAATCTATTCAATGCTCATCTGAGTGATGGAGTTGCAAATGCAAGCTTCCCTGCTTGACCGTTAAATTATAGGGAAAGTGGCACTCGATAGGACAGTCTGACAAACTGGAAGGATCAATTTGAAGAGAAAGAGAGGCATGTTGGATGAAAAAGATATACTCATTAAACCTACCACGTTTCTGTTGTTACTCCCAGCAGCCTTGCTGGCAGTATATAACCAAGACAGGTAATGAGGATCCAGGTTTACCAGGGATGCACAGTCAAAAGGCTCTGCCAACAGCAACTGTAGAAAAAGACTCCCTTGAGGATTTGGAAGGATTTCCCCAAGTGAGTAGCTCATTTAGTAGACAGTTGACTGTTAGAGTAGGACCTGCCAAAGATGGGGTACATTGATGTTGTGGCAGGCTTATGCAATGTATGATCATATAATGTAACTAAACCTCCATTATTTTTTGCCTAGATTATCGTATATACTCGTGTATAAGTCGATCTCATGTATAAGTCGAGTCCAGTTTTGTGACCAACAATTGTGAAATATGCTATGCCTCGTGGATAAGTCGAGGGTAAAACTTGGGGCTATGAAATTCTGTGATTTTTAAAATTATATACACACACACTCATACAAACAAACACTCTGCATTATATATACACACACTCATACAAACAATCTGCATTATATACACACACACACTCATACAAACACACACTCAGCATTATACACACACACACACTGCATTATATACACACACTCTGTGTATATAATGCAGAGTGTGTATATAATGCAGAGTGTGTGTTTGTGTAGTGTGTGTGAACTAGGTGGGGGGAGGGCATTTTTATTATTTTAATTTTTTTTTAATTTTAATATTATTATTTTTTTATTATTTTAATTTTTAAAAAACATTTTGTCCCCCCTCCCTGCTTGTTAACTGGTCAGGGAGGGGGGCTATCTTAATCCCTGGTGGTCCAGTGGCATGGGCTGTGAAGTGGGGGGGCCGGCAGGAAGCATTTACTTACCTTTCCTGCAGCTCCTGTCAGCTCCCTTCTCCTCCGTTCCGGTCAGCTCTACTGTAAGTCTCGCAGTCTGGTTGCCGCGCGGATCGTTGCCATGGCTCTCTAAGTTGCCATAATACAGACAGTGACTCGAGTATAAGTCGAGTGGGGGTTTTTAAGCACAAAAAATGTGCTGAAAAACTAGACTTATACTCAAGTATATACTGTAGGTGTTTTTAATAAAACTAGCAAAATAGCTGTTTAGCAGATAAGGGAGTGTGCTGGATTTTCATTTTTACTGTACTTATTGGCCCCCAGCAGCATCCCATTTAAACATGTTTAGGTGAGTGCAGCCAGCCCCTTGTTTTCTCAAACAAATCTTAGTATCATCAGCAAAAAGACATAACTTACCATCAAGACCTTGTGCAATATCACTAATAAAAATATTAAAGAGAATGGGTCCAAGTACAGATCCCTGAGGTACCTCACTGGTGACAAGCCCATGCTTCGAATATACTCCATTGACTACAACCCTCTGTTGCCTATCACTCAGCCACTTCCCCATTCAACAATATTGGTAAGCCTTCTATGTGCAACAGTGTCAAAAGTCTTACTGAAATCTAGGTAAGCAATATCTATGCATGGGCGTCAGACGCATGGGCGGAGAGAGATCGTCGAAACCCAGAAGTCATATGGGTAGTGCCAATCTGGCTGAAATCAAACATGGAGGATTTCTGAGAGAATAGGGAGGAATCATGACATCACCCCCCTCTTAAGGAGCATGCTCTAAGTGCTATTAATGAGGCTTTTGAGGATATTTATTATAAAAAGATGCAATTAGACGAGAGGCATGAATTTTTTCCTTGTCTTCCCATGAGTCATCATCAGGGACATATCCTTTCCAACAGATTAAGTATTGAAGTTTTCCATGATGGAGGAGAGAATCCAAAATTCTATGAACTTCATATTCAATTTCTCCATCAACAAGGACAGGGTCAGGAGGCTGTTGTTTATCTCTTGGATCCAGAACATAGGGTTTTAGAAGAGACACATGGAAAACAGGATGGAGTTTAATCGTGGAGGGTAAAGTTAATTTGACAACAACTTCATTGATAATTTTCTCTATTTGAAAATTTACAGGAGGATTAGAACTACAAATGAGACCTGTAGGAAAAGAGGTTGGATGAAACCCATAATTGGAGTAGAAGGGTGTCATCTTTGTGCTTGAATGCAGAGAATTGTTATAAGCAAATTCAGCCAAAGGTAATTGTCACGGAAGCTCCCATGCCACAGCCTGCTGGAGAGGCATAACAGCTTGCCTCCTGCCCACAGACTATGGGCTTGGTCACAGACTTTAAAGTGATATATAGGATATGGGGTTACATTGTGTTAATGTTGAGTTATTATGTAAAATGATACAAGATATATGAATGTAGTGCTTTATATAAAAAGAAAATAATGGATCACCTTGTAAAGCTGTTAAAAGGAGATTATCCTAACAGGCACATCAAATGGATGTCTGTAGAAAACAATTATACATAGTGCAGATCATACATTATAGAGTGATGTAAAAGATCTTATTTATTTAAACTCACAAACGTGGAGCTGTGGGCCCAGCTCTAGTTTGATTAGCCTCTGGATCTGTTTAGGCGATCCACCCCTATTATCAATACTTTTCTTCTTCTATAAAAGAAAATAAGGGGCACAACCAATTGCGCAGTATTGCTAAAACATATATATAATATACAGCAATATAATCTTGAGAGTGAATACTCACAAAAGTGGAGTCATAAATTAATGACTCAATTTTCCAGCGCTGTGGAGGCTAAGGGCTGCACTCCCTCTTTGTAGAATAATACTGGGAACCAGGATCGATGAGAAAATAAAAATAAAAATTTATTATAGTAAATATACAATTTTAAAAAGCCTCTATAAGCTAAAAAACACCGTGACGCGTTTCGCCAATATTAATTTGGCTTCCTCAGCCAGATAAAAGTCAATAAATGTCCTTAGGTTCCCTCCGCCGGTTTAAATATCTTCAAAAACGGCGGGTGAATGACCGATGTAAATCGTCATCACACGCCAGTACCGCCCACAAGTATGGCGTGTGCGGTTCATGCCTCTCTTCCGTACCGGTACTGAAAGGTGCCGGAATATTGCCCCCTCAGTTCCTTTCCGTATGGTGGATGGTAGACAGATGTATTTTTCTCCACTCCTATATCGCCTTTTATTTATTCTGTAGTTTCAGAAATTGTCCGATTTCTTTGTGATGTTCTTATCAACTCCATAAATAAAGTGACATAAAAAATACAAATAGAAAGTGCAATATCGGTTCATATCTTAAAACAGACGCGGTAAAATCATGTAAATATAGTAATACAAATTTTGCAAATGTTATAATCTCAAAGACAGTTCAAAATCAATGAGTAAATGAATAATCACTTCAATCTTTTAAAATTTAATAAAATATGATAAAATGTGTATCTTCTATAAACTACAATCCCATATCCAATTATAAATAGCAAATTCATTTATGGGTTTTAAATGCTCCCCATCTAGATGTATTTGTCCTGATACATTTCTAGTGTAAGCAATACATTGATAATTATATTCATTGTATCTGGTTGTGTATTTCATCAACATTCATTATTTCATCTCTATGCCTGTATTTTTGCTTTCTTCAGATTGATTGGTCGTGTGTTTCATTTTATTTAATTTCCTATTTCATATTTCTCAATCTTTTTTTCTTTATATATCCAATTTGGTGTTCTAGATTTTTATATTATATACAAATTAATTTATTATACAAATTAATTTTTAGTTATTCATTTTTGATTCCTACTTCTTCCTTGGTGTTCACACTACATACATTTACCAATCTCCCATCCAGAAATATCTCCAAAAATCTATAAATAAAACCACCTGCAGGGGAAATATATAGATAGTAGATATATTTATAAAAAATGGCATAACTCAAAGTCAGAGTTGAGTCCATAAGGGATTAGAGTATTCAGTTTGTAAATCCATTCCATCTCCCGTTTCCCCAAATCTCTTATAAAATCCCCACCTCTCCAATTTTTTTCCACTTTATCGATGCCACAGAAGGTCAAGCCCTCCGGTTTTTGATTATGATGTAATTTAAAATGGCTAGATACACTGTGCTGTTCAAAACCTGTTTGCATTTTATATATGTGTAAATCACATTTTTAGAATAACAGGTTATAAATGGTTTAATCTGAATTTTCTTGCCTTCATTCAGACTAATTTCTTTTTATTTTTCTTCGTGTGCATCCTGATTTTTTACAGGCTGCACATTGGCCGCAGCCATAAAAACCCTTTTCGTTGTTAAATATAGTAGAGGGGGGGTTAACTTCTTTCAAAGAGCTTTGTACTAGGGTGTTCCTAAGATTGTTGTCACCCCTAAATATCATCCTAGGATTAGTGGGAAGAATTTGTTTCAGAGCAGGGTTCTGTAGTAGTTTTGGACAATATTTCCTAATGATTCGATTAATCTGATGATTATGAGTATTATAGTTACAGATAAAGGGAACATTTTGCGTATCCATAATAGTTTTATTTTTATAGGATAACAATTCCTTTCTTTCCCTGTTTCTGATTTCGTTTCTTGATTTCTCTAATTTGTAAACATCATAACCTTTTGCCATGAAGTCAGTCTTTATATGTAAAGACTGTTCGTCATAGACAGTGAGGTCACTACAGTTTCGTCGAATCCTCAAAAATTGTCCCTTAGGCACATTTTCTAACCAAGGGGAATGGTGACAACTTATATTTTCTATAAAACTATTACAATCCACTTGTTTAAAATTATTTATAGTCTTAATTTTACCCTCTTCTATAAAAATGTCTAAATCCAAAAATGTAACTAATTCTCTGCTCCATGTACTGCTTAGTTTAATGCCCCAGTCATTCGTATTCAAAAATTCCAGGAAAACCATTAAATCTTTTTCTTCACCTCTCCAAATATATCATCTATATAACGGCCATAAAAGACCAAGCTTTCCCCCCAGCCATGTCCATGATAGATAAAAAAAATTTCCCAGAAGGACATAAATAAATTGGCATAGCTGGGGGCAAACTTGGTCCCTGTGGCCGTCCCATTAACTTGTAAAAAAAAAAGGTGTCATCATACCAAAAGAAGTTGTTCTTTAAAATCAGCTCAATCCCTTCTATAATGTACTCTATTTGCTCCTGTTTAAATTCCTTGGATTCTGTTAAAAAATGCCTCACTGCTCTGCAACCATAGGAATGTGGGATATTACTATAGAGTGCTGCCACATCACATGTGACCAGGATGCAATTGTCATCCCAAACTATGTTTCCCAAACTATTTAAAACTGTGATGGTATCTTTAATATGTGATCTAGTATTCAAAACCAATGGTTGTAACTGTACGTCTATATATTGGGATAACCTACTAGAGATAGAGTCAATGCCTGCTATAATCGGTCTTCCAGGAGGTTTCACATTGTAAGGAGTCATTTGAATGTTTTTTAGCAGCTTTATTGAATTTGTTCACCATACGGTATATTGTATATTGAATATAGAAGCGCTGGTTACTTTATATCTTGTTATTATGTAAAATGTTGAGCTGGATGAAAGCTATTGTGTTAATTGTATTTTGTAAAAGCTGTTGTGCAGTTAGTTTGTGCTAAAACCAGACTTCCAGGCCACTTATGTGTGACTTCTCACACCTTACAGAGTAAGGGGGTCCCAGCTTCAAAGAGGAATTTAGGTTGTAAGCTCTGACATCCCATACCATCAAATTAACCCCTTTTGAAATTGTCAATACCACCTTTGCCAGGCACGAACATAACAATTCCTAACAATAGGATAACCGATCTGAGCGCTTTTTGGATATGTTGTGTGCTCAGAACAGGGCTATTCAGAAATTTATGGGGTTTATTTTGTGAGGTTACGAAGCTGTTGTCATGTATTTTGTAATATGTAAAAATTGTATGTAAGTTTTCCTATTTGATAGATAATTTGATTAGCTTAATTGGAGCTCAATTATCTCTCAAACTCAATGGCTTGTGGGAATGAAACACAAGTGATTTTCTATTGGAAAGCCCATGCTAAGGGGACTGCATGACAAGCCGAGTGGCCTAATAAAGTCAGATTGCTTCTTTTACTCAACACGACTGGTTGTGTCCATTATATGGGGGAAACTCTACACAACAGGAATAACAGTAACAGTTCTCTTGTTTTACCCAATACGACTGGTCTTGTCCACTATTTTGGGGAATTTTACAATGTTCCAGAGGGGTAGAATCACTGTATGCTGTAGCTGAATCCAGGACCAGCGGAGGATTAGAGAAGCGGCGACCAAGGGAAACTAAGAGACTCCTGCAACCCGTGACAGTAACCATGACGACCAATCATCTTGAAGATGGGTACAGAAGCATCTAAGATCCTGTTCCAGACATTGATTCACTCTCTCAGTTTGCCCATTGGTCTGTGGGTGAAATGAAGAGGAGAATTTATTTGCAAGTGCAAGACTCTTACACAATTCTTTTTAGAACTTAGATGTGAACTGTGATCCTTGATCTGAGATAATTTTGTCAGGTAAACCATGAAGTTGTACTATATTAGAGATGAACAATTTGGATAGTTCGAGAGAAGTAGGAATTTTTGAAATTGGAATAAAATTAGACATTTTAGTGAGACAATCCACAACCACAAGAATAGTGGTTTGTTTTAGAGACGTTGGTAAGTCAATGATGAAATCCATAGAGATGGATTGCCATGGACGATCAGAAACAGATTCATTAGTAGTCCATAAGGATGTTGAAAGACA
The DNA here is from genome assembly GCA_933207985.1 of Pelobates cultripes. Taxonomy (NCBI): domain Eukaryota; kingdom Metazoa; phylum Chordata; class Amphibia; order Anura; family Pelobatidae; genus Pelobates; species Pelobates cultripes. Next base: position 45,055,272 of record OW240912.1, read on the forward strand.
GGTTTAGATCTTTGACAAGTATGGCATGAGGACACATAGGACAAAACTGTATTGACTAAATCAGGCCACCAAAAATGCCTGGTAGTTAGATTGTATGTTTTCTTTATTCCCGGGTGTCCAGCACGTGGAAGATCGTGAACTAATTCTAATACGTCAGTTCTCAAAGAAGAAGGAATATACAACTTATCATCTTTGAAGTAAACGCCTTCTTATCCAGTTAAACTGGAGTTGATAGGAATTTGAAGTTCTTCCTTATACATTTGTTTTATCTTGGTTATAAATTGAGATGTTATTCCAATGTATTAAGAAGGTGATATGATCGTAGTAGGTTAATTTAAACTATCATCTCGAGGATGCATAAGTGATAGAGAATCAGCCTTTTTATTCTTTAAACAAGTTCTATATACTATGTGAAAACTGAACCTTTGCAAAAACAGATTCCATCTGAGTGGAATTGCTGACAATGTTTTAGTAGTCTGCAAAAATTCAAGGTTTTTATGATCAGTGTAGACAAGTATAGGATTTTCAGTTCCTTCAAGTAAATGATGCCAGTTTCTCGAAAGAAGCTTTTATTCCCAATAATTATTTTTCACCAGTTGTATAATTTTTTTCAGCTGGAGATAAGGTACCAGAAAAAAAGGCAATAGAGTGTAAAGGATTTTGATGACTTATTTACTGAGAAAGCACAGCACCAATTGCATTATCCAAGGTGTCCACTTCTAGGATGAAGGGAAGAGAAGTGTTAGGCATCTTGAGGTTAGGTGCAGATGTAAAACGTTGCTTGAGAAAATCAAATGCCTTTTGAGTGTCAGCCGTCCAATTAAAAGGAACGCTTTTAAGCGTAAGTTGCGTGAGGGGTTTAACAATTTCTAAGAAGTTTTTTTTATAAATTTAAGATAGAAATTAGGAAATCTCAAGAAACTTTGGACTTGTTTTACAGTAGAAGGGATAAGTCAGTCGAGGATACACTGAATTTTGGAATCATATTTAAGCCTTGGGGTGAAATAGTATATCCTAAAAATGAGACTTCGGATACTTCAAAAATACATTCTGGTTTAGCATATAATCAGTGTGTACGTACTCTTGAAAGAACCCATTCTACATGTTTTCTATGATCATGAAGATTATTTGATTAAATGAGTATGTCATAGAGATAGATTATGACACATATATCCAAGAGGTCACAATATATGTCATTTATAAAATGTTGAAAAGTGGCAGGAGCGTTACAAAGTCCAAATGGCATTACTAAATATTCATATAATCCATAACTAATACGAAAATCAGTTTTCCATTCATGTCCATCTTTTATTCTGATTAAGTTGTATGCTACATGAAGATGAACATGTATAGATGGTTGTTGTTTACAGGCATTCAGTTCAGGAATTTAAGGAAGAGAATATGTATTTTTTATAGTTATGTTGTTTAAGGCTATGTAATGAATAATGGGACGATTAGTGTCATCCTTGTTTTTAACAAAGAATATAGCAGATGCAGCAGGGGAAGTAGATGGTCTGATTAATCCCTTTCTTCAAGATATTCTTTAAGAGTCTTTAGTTCAGGTTTAGAAAGTGGATATATAGGTCCAAATGGTATGGCAGCTCCAGTAAGAAGATCAATAGGACAGTCATATACCTTGTGGGGAGGTAAAGACTCAGCTTCTGTTTTATTGAAAACATCCTTGAATTCATTATAATGTACAGGTATCTTAGTTTCTTCAGTAATTGAGAATAGAGGAAGTTGTGGATAACAATTTTCTGTCCAGAATTTAGAATTGAGCTAGACAGAGATGGGTGACCATTGAATGTGAGGGTTATGAAGTTGTTACCAATTCATTCCAAGTATGACGGGAAATAAAGGTGATTTCACAATATTGAATTTTAAGTGTTCATTGTGATTTATTGCAAAAGTCATCTTTAGTGGAATGGTATCATTTTAATAGGACCAGAAGAAATAGTAGATCCATCTACCACTCTGAGGGAGACAAAAATAGTCTTTTGAGTAAAAGGAATTTTATTTTTTCAATAAAAGTTCCAGCAGCACCTGAATCAATCATAGCTTCTGTTTGAATCAATTCTTGATCCCACTGTAGAATGATAGGTAGAATACAACGAGGAGTTGGTTTAGAAGATGTATTCAAGATGTTGTATTCAAGTTTCTTTTTTCCTCTATTAGAGGAGGACAAGTAGATGACAAGTGTCCAATTGATGTTCTTTTGAAGCACAATACCTGCAGAGGTTGGGATTCCTTCTTCTGAGTAGTAACTTCCATTGGTTCACTCTTTTGAAGAGGTGGAGTGGGGGAAGTTGTAATACGAGGGTGGTTGGAAGTAGGAGGTTTGCTGGTATTTGAGAAAGAGTCCTTTATTTGCGTCTTTCTCGCACTCTGCGGTTGAACCTAATGGTTACATTAAATAATTCTTTGAGAGTATCAGGTATCCCAATTCTAACGATTTTATCTCATAAATAATCATATAAACCGATCCTGTATTGATACTTTAGGGCACCTTCGTTCCATGAAGTATCTGATGCCAGCCTTCTGAATTGTGAGATGTATTCCTCAACATTTCCCCGACCTTGTGTGAGGGAATGTAATTGGGATTCTGCAGTATCTTGTTTGTTTTCATCATCATAAAGTTTATTCATCTCTTGTAGGAAGAGGTCTAGAGAAGAGAGACAGGGATTCATAGTTTCAGTAGGTTGATACACCCATTTTGCTGAATCTCCTTTTAAAAGGAAAGTGATGGTTTTAATTTTAACATCATCATTAACATAAGTCCTGGGGCGCAGGGCAAACATTAGTTTGCACTCATGAATAAATCCTCTATAAGAGGGTCGATCCCCAGAAAATTTTGCACGAGGAAATACTGTAGGTTCATAATGTGATGATGAGGTATGCAAACCGTAAAATAGCAACTTTGTAAGTCGTTTAGTTTCTCATGCAGTTCATGAATTGATTGGGTAAGTAATTAAACCTAAGTTTGTTACCTTTGAAAAGCTTGGGTGACAGTTGCAGTCTCCATCTTTTTTATTTTTCTTGACAAATGGACACTATTTAAATTTTGAGTTCTGCTGGTTCCATTCAATGCTCAATCAATATTGTAATACTTCTCATGAAAAATTTATTTGGAACTCAACTGCAGGTGAATATATAAATTTGAAACTGTCAACCATTTTTTTAACACCATTAATTTGACACCATAAATAAAAAATGGTCAGGGCTTACGCGTATAAATTAGTTTTGCCTCCTACCGAGGAGCATGAGCCACTGGGATGAGAGGAATAGTTTGTGGTATGTTCTGTGTGTGGTTTCCCAGCAGCTTTTGTCATGTCCACTAAGTGGGTGTCTAAAGCTATACATCTGAAAAAGAATAAAAAGAAACAATATAGTAAAGTACAGTAAAAACACAGTTGAAACATATAATGGAAATCAAATACATTTTATTTATGATTGAATTTTTTTTGTTATAAATGTAGAACCCCTTTTTTTCAAATATCTTTCATTTTATTGGTTTTGCCCTGCGGTACCTGTTCCCTTTGCCAATGCAGCTGGGAGAATATGCTAGGGCGCTGTATTTTTTCAAACACTGATGGACAGTCATTGATGCTAAAGACTGCATGTTTGGGAAAGCATATTCTGGGTGGAAGGGGTGATTGGGTATTCAATCACCCACTGATGCTTTCTGTTATTTTTGGATAAATCCAATTGTCAACTTGATTGCCTTCTGCTTTAAATTTTTCATTAATACAAGTTAGCACAAGGAAAAAAAATTACAAACAGTCTCTCACTTCCTATTTTCTTCATATATATAATAATATAATTTTGTCAACTCAGAAGTGGCATTGCAAAAATGTCTGATATTGTGTAGTCATTATGCCAGGCAATATTGTAGCCATGACAAGTCAATTACAGACCACCCTTTTTCCTGTTTTTCTGTATGCCCCAAATATTTTTATTATTAAAATGTTACCTAAAAGGAACAACAATATGAATTAATTCCGCTAAGTAAAAAAATAAATCTGCCAAAGTGTTTCAGAAGAACCAAAATTTTTAGCCCTGCACAAGTCTAGTAGCTGGTGTGCCTAACATTCTTTTCCAACCACATGAAAACTGTCTGACAAAAAGCAAAAGAGGGATGACACATATACGATCCTTGCAACCATAACCACTCTACAGCTCTAAGTAAAAATCTTGGATCACTTTGTTAAGTTCATTTTAGAGAACACGTCTATTGTTCCATTGTAGTTATATATAAATATGGTATAAATATGGAGTACATCATGGATACCAGCTTCTGATATTTTTTAAAAATATTCTTGGATATCCTCCAGACTATTGCTTTTTGGTACCACAAAGACAAGTCCATTTTTGACTGAGTGCACACTCGTACCACTGGCTATTTTGTTACTTAACGTCCCAATGTATATATAATCATGGAGATAATTTATATGTCTCTGGGTGGGAGAAGAGGACATTTGGATATTACTTGATTTTAATTGATTGATGTAAATTTTAAAAGCTTTTCTTTTGCAGAACAATTTTCAAGTGCAAACCTTTTTGCAAATTAATCAGTATACTGAAGGGTGTTACATAGTTACATAGCTGAAAAGAGACTTGCGTCCATCAAGTTCAGCCTTCCTCACAAATGTTGTTGCTGTTGATCCAAAAGAAGGCAAAAACCTGGTCTGAAGCGCTTCCAATTTTGCCACAAACTAGGAAAAAATTTCTTCTTGACCCTAAAATAGCAGTCAGATGTCTCCTTGGATCAAGCAGCTATTACCCCACTAATTAGAAATTATATCCCTGTATGTTATGTTTTTTGTAAGTATTTATCCAATTTCAGTTTAAACATCTGTATGGACTCTGACAAAACCACCTCTTCAGGCAGAGAATTCCATATCCTTATTGTTCTTACTGTAAAAAACCTTTTCTTTGCCTTAGATGAAATCTCCTTTCTTCCAGCCTAAATGTGTGACCTTGTGTCCTATGTATAGCCCTGTTTATGAATAGATTTCCAGATAAAGGTTTGTACTGGTCCCGAATATATTTGTATAAAGTTATCATATCCCCTCTCAGGCGCCGTTTTTCCAAACTAAACAGATTTTATTTTTTTAACCTTGTGTGATTGTAGCCAAATGATTTTATTTCTCACATTGTATTATTACATATGGTAGCAGCTAGTGGAATTACGGTGCCACATGAGTGTAATGTAAATCATTAACACTGGGGGGGGGCTGACAGGGGCTGAGACACCAAGAGCAGTCCTGAAAAGCCCAATTTAGCTCTGAGTCCCACGTAATGCGAAAGAGAAATAACATTGACAGTGCCACGTTAATGCACCATATTCACAGTAATTTATACATAACAGTATGGGGATGTTGCTGTGGATGTGGAAGTGTAATGCAGTAGGTGCAGTGGGTGGCATTAATGCAGTGGGGTGGAATTTATAAATATAGGTTTCTAGAACAGTGTTTCCCAACCCAGTCCTCAAGGCACACCTACCAGTCCAGGATTTAGGGATTACCCAGTTGTGTCTAAGGTGTTTTTACAAAGAAGAAAAAAAAACACCTTAGACACAACTGGGTAATCCCTAAATCCTGGACTGGTAGGTGTGCCTTGAGGACTGGGTTGGGAAACACTGTTCTAGAATACTCTGAATTCATCTATGATGTGCTCACAATGTGAATCATAGAGGATGTTAGGGTCCAAGCTCTTAGGTTGAAACCCCTTAGCCTTTTTTTTACCCAGCACCATTTTTGCTACTTATAGTCTTTTTTTTCATTCCATGCACCACACACTCTCAATATTACCTGCTTGTTTTGTGCATATTCTTGGTGTTTTGACTCATATGTCTTAATCAATAATGTTTTATACTGTTTTATGACTCTCAACTTGTATTCACAACAATCACTTGTCACAAAGACATCAGAGGCACCTATTGTAAGGCATTTAAGAACCATTTAATTTGCTACCCATGTCCACCAGGCATAGCTCCCGGCCTCCACTACTTCCTCTGGAGGGCTGGAAGTTCTCTGTCTGAACTAAGCCATTAGCAATCCTAAACATAGCTCAGAAGGGCTAGATCATTGGATGGGAGCATTGACCCTGCACTACATAAAAAGCAGTGAAAATGTCAAGAGGCACAGAGCGGGCCCCAGGTACGAAGTTAATGGAGGGTATACAAGAACACCCCAAGGCACCATAATCACTGTTAAATGAGTGTTCCTTTAACAAACAAAACTAAATGTACAAAACCACATCACTCTATTCTGCCATCATCTTGTTCCCTCTCAATTATTGTTATAATGCCTACCCTTTTCTGTCATTTAAAAACAAACAAACAGCCTTTATATTTGTAAGTGTAATTTCCAGAGACATTATGTTTCCCTCTGAGTGCCAAATATAATTATTGGGAGGTAAAAATTATTTTTGGATAACTGGCTTGGATTCATAACTCTATCTTTTTTGTTTGACTGATGTCCTTAGTAATATACAAGTTAATCAGTTAATTAAACATTAATCAAAACCTGAAAAATGTTGTAAGGCATGCATTGGTAAGTAATGACAGTGTTAATACATTTAATTCCTAATGTGTCCAGATTTCCACATCTTCGCACAATGAACCACACAGATTTGTGGCAGATTAAAACAAATGGCACTCCGTGATGTCATCAGTGTCACACAGAGCAGGAGCAAATGTGGATTTATAGGTTCCAGCCTGGAGCAGTTTCCAAAAATACATTTATCTGGTCATTGTAAATTAACTAAAACATCATTTTAACAAGATTTGTGTAATAAATAAAAAATATTCTACAGGGACATACTCTGCTGATTTACCTGAACGTTTGATGTCTCTGTTTGTGTTTTGATGTATGTCTTGCTATGACCTACTTTAATGAAATGTCAAAAGTAAAGATTGTCAAAAAAAAAGACTATCGAGACAGGCAGACTCATGCACACCTGAAAAAAGGAACATATAGAGATTTTTATGCCACTGTTACAAATAAAATTCCCTCAGTTTACATATATTTTATTAAAGAAAAACAAAATACTATTAAGCATGAAAGCAAGACTATAAAATTATTATATATTTTTTTCTACTAAACTGGAAATGTCTGATTTTTGTTTTTTTTAGGTGTACAAAACATCTAACTTGAATTGGATAAAGCATTACAGGGCAGATGATTGATAAATATTTAATGAAGTTCTATTTTACAGAAGAAAAACTAGCCACTATTGTCGTTCACAATTTACCTTTTATCCATCTTTCTTTGGCTCTGTATCTTTCCCCTGAAAACAAAATTTTGTTAACATTTGGAGAAATCCTGTACTCGGAACTATCCAGGCACTTTATCAGCTGATGTTATTATTCAGAGTTTAAAGAGAACCTGCATCATTTCAAAGTTAAGCAATGATTGAAGGCTGAAAAACTGCTAACTGAAGTACTTTGCAATGATCTGTTTTTTTCCCAGAAGAGTGAACTGCTTTAGGGTACCATGTCTAAATTACAAAAAACGACATACACAGCCTATTTTGCTTTGCCCCATTTGCTGATTGTGAGGGTTTATTGAGTTATTTACCTCATGCACTGGATATTGTGTTACTAGAATAAAGGTTTAAAACCCAATGAGATCGACGCAGACAGACGTAAATAAGCGTGCCCATTTCAATCTGCGTCCATTTGATGGTTTTCTTCCTTTGTGTTTACAGCCTGTGTCCTGCATTTTTTTATATTCTGGAGAAGTATATATTATAGTATAGGGATGACATAGATGAGTGTGGACATGCCTATCTCCTTGTGAAACAAACTAAAAAACTCAATTAGCTGCTTGCAAAACATTACAATTTTAAATTTTTTACCATCTTGACAGATGATAGAAAGATACATGGATAGATGGATGGATGGGTGGATGGCTGACACTTAACTAAATGATATAGCTCAAAACAGGATTTTCATATAGATTGCAAATTTAATTTATTTATTCATCCTTTGCTGCAGGTGTTCAAAACCCAGTCCTCAAGTAACCCCTAACAGTTCAGGATTTAGGCATTAACCAGTTGTGTTTTAAGTGTTTTTTTTTTTCTAACAACACCTTGGACACAACTGGGTTATTGCTAAATCCTGGACTGTTGGGGGTACTTTGAGCACCGGGTTGGGAACCACTGCTTTACTGGATTCGATGAGGAAAAAACATTTTGTCAAGTACAGCTGATGTGACAAAAAGATAAACAGTAAAATACTCTGCATAAAGGTATTTGTAAGAACAGTTACTTGGCTAGCGCCGAGCATCAGTACTATACAGACAGTACTATACAAGCAGTCCAGTAATTTGCACTCTGCAAATATATGACTACATTAATATTGCTATTGTCATTTATCTGGAGGTGAATTTCTGTGTTTACATGTGCACATGAATTAAAGATGGCCGCCATCTATAGTTTATATGTTTTATTCTGGTTTTATTTATTTTTTTAAATGTTACGTTATTTTATATATCTAACTCATCATGAGAGTATTGTTGTTTTTGCCATCTGTTGGTTTTACAGAGTTTGACTTTTTTTCTTGGTTTCTTGGTTCCTTTTTATGACAGGTGATCGGTGTTTAGTTTATAAAACTAGTTTGCACAGCTGGTACACATGTGGTATGGTGTTGTGATTAGTCCAGTGCTTTGACTTACAAATGGTTTTGTACAGTTTGGAGGGCGGGAGGAGGGAACAGATGTTGAAGTACCTATACTATTACACTCTCCCAGGATTGTATGCAAATAAATACAGGTAGCATTTTGTTGTCTAATTTTTCCAAACCCTCAATTCTTGAAACAAAAACAAGGTTGAGCAGCTGATGGGTGAGCTTTTAATTATTTAGATCCCAACCATTGTTTTGGAATTAAAGAATATGTGATAAAAACAGCAGGTTATTGACATACAAGCCCAAACAAATGTTAAATGGAAACGTAACTACTCATTCTTTGCATGGCATGCTGAGTGATTTTTTTGAAAAACAATTGTTCAGAGTTCTTGTGCCTGGGGCAGGTTTAATTTTTTTTTTTTTATTGCCTAATGATAAGTCGCTGATGTGCAACAAAATAATTTTAAAATGTACCTGAAAAGGAACTTTTATTTTAATAAAATTTGCATATCCTTATACTGTTATACTCTGGGTGTCTGAATTCTAAGAAAATTATGGTGTGACGTCTGATCAGACAAATTTGATATACTCACCTACCACCAAAGAATTGAATGGCACAAAATGGGCCACTACACCTAGTTGTAGAAGACATAAAGGTATAAACAAACTGTTTTGTGGTAATCATAAAATAAATCTCACAAAATACATAATTATTAGTAAGGTGTACAGGTTTGATTTAAGGGAAGGAGGTCACTTACCGATTGAAAAATCCAATGCAGATGGCAAAGCGCATCTCAGAACACAACTGAAACCTTTGCACACCTGAAATTACTTGTTTTATCTTGTTTTTATATTTTCAGTGTTATTTACTAATACATGTTATATTTGGGGGGTATTAAGTCCTTTGGCTTCATTACGTATCTGAAAGAAAGGTTGTGCCCTATTGATTTCACACAGAGTGTGTAAACCTAGAGTCAGGTCTTTAGGCTCTGGAAAAGGTGAGCAGTTTCCTATATTATTTAAGGAATACGCTATTATTAAATATACTACCCTAAAACTATGGTTGTTTCTCCTCTTCTTTATTTGAGTTCACCCCTGATGAAAATATAGGAAGAGGAGAAGTGTCACCTCACGCAAGTGATTTGAGCCTGTCCGAATTGGCTCAAATTAATGTGACCCTTTTTTGTAATTATTATAGAGTTATCTGGCATACTACACCATATTTGTTTCTCTTTCTTTTTCCACCCTTATATACTGGACAATACTGGTGAGTTTGAATTATTTTAAGCTCTCCACTAGGGAATTTGTTGGTGGAGGCCACTTTACCCTCAATACCCAACACTTTGTTCTTTTATAGGTGGGAAGGAGAGAAACCCACAACAGTGTTGTAGCAGCTATCTAATTTTCTGCCTATATGAACTTCAAGCACCCTTGGCACACAGAACACTTATTATTAATATTATTACCATTTATATAGCACCAAAAGATTCTGTAGTGCTTTACAATATTATGAGAGGGGGGTTTAACTATAAATAGGACAATTACAAGAAAACTTACAGGAACGATAGGTTGAAGAGGAACCTGCTCAAACGAGCTTACAGTCTATAGGAGGTGGGGTATAAAACACATTAGGACAGGAAATAGCAATCAAATAAGGTGGGAGTGAAGCAAAGTTGGAGAAGATAATAAAGTGCTATCCTTTAGGAGATAGCAAAAGACAGGTATGTAAGGTAGAGGTTACTCTGGGAGGCCATAAGCTTTCCTAAAGAGATGGGTTTTAAGGCACTTCTTAAACGATTGAAGACTAGGGGAGAGTCTGATGGCAGTAAGCAGGCTATCCCATAGGAAGGGAGCCACCCACAAGAAGTTCTGCAAGTGTGAGTTAGCCGTACAGGTTCCGAGCAGCGGACAGGAGAAAGTCACGGGCAGAGTGGAGAGACCGACAAGGGGCATACCTATGAATCTGTGAAGAGATATAAGAGGGGCTAGAATTGTTCAGTGCTTTATAGGTATGGGTTAGCACTTTGAATTGACTCCTATAGAATACAGGAAGCCACTGTAAGGACTGACAGAGGGGTGAGGTGTGGGAGGACCGACTAGAGAGGAAAATCAGTCTGGCGGCGGCATTCATTACAGACTGTAGCGGGGTGATACGGCTTTTGGGAAGACCAATTAGGAGAGGGTTACAATAATCCATGCGGGAAATTACTAGAGCATGAACAAGCTCCTTTACTAATACATTGATTTAAATGTTAGCTATTTAAAGGGAACTATCACTTCTCAGGATTTGTAATATTTAAGTGTTCTTGCACAGTAATATACTAAAACGTGCGGATTGTTTCCGATTGGATTGCTATTACTTTGTGGAACGTTTCCCGGAATGGTTCACGGAATATCTTCATTCTTGTGGCGTAATTGGTCCCATAGGAATGAATGGCAAAATGTTCAAAACTAGAGTGGGAGCTGGCAAAAGCTGAAAAATCGCGACATGATTTCTAAACTGCCACCACTCCCTCATTTTCAAACCCACCTACACAAATCTTATATCAAAACGTTCAGCTATCCCTGCTGCCACTAAACATATCCACGGCTAAGCCATAGTCCTGATAGTTTTCACAATATGACCATTTGTTTGCAACTCACGCCGTCCATTGATATTCATTAAAACTCCAATTTGAAGGGCAATATCTAAACTGCAACTGTGGCTTCATTTATAATATTTCAGAGACATACTATGTATCAACATGTAGGTCTGGGTCTTGTGATTCTCACAATATAAAGATCTTTGCTCTAGGATTTATAGTTTTTAAAATATGACCGTTTGAAGATGGCAACCACCAAAATACTCTGACCTGTGCCAGGCTGGAGCAGCAAGTGATGTCATAGACAGAGCCTTTTGTACACCTGCTAATGTTTTTATAAATGTATGTTTTAATGTAACTGTGAAGCACTTTGGGCAACAACGTTGCAATTAAATGTGCTGTATAAATAAATAATAACAGTTACTCCGCCCACTCCAGTTGTAGACTACTGGTGGAGGCAAGAACACTTCACACAATTTCCCCAGAAATTGTAGCTTTTCTAGTTAGTTTAATTATTCCTATATGTTACAAACATCTGTTAGGTGTAAAAAAAAAATTAAATTAAATGTAGAAACCACTTTATCCAAATAGATGCCTCTATCTTCACTCCAAATCAACCATTATTATAAACTCTGTCCTTTTCACCTGTCAGCCCGCATAGAAAAAGCATATTGAGAAGAGGAGACATGAAACAATCTTTCTGTCCATGAGTGGCTCACTGGCTTTGCATCTTTTCCCAAGTTGTGTTTCAAAGCTGTTGTATACAGCAAGCACAGACTCAAAGGAATCCATGTTAAAAATGGAATGAGGCAAAAATCTGATTCTTTGTTAAACTAATTTGCATATGCCCACCCAGAATCCTTTGCGGTAGTAATATCACTGCATCACTGCAGATTTGTGATTTCTGAGGGAAAAGCAAGTCTTATGGCTTGACTGGTGTGCAGACTTTTGTTTTAACATTGTATTAACTATCCACAGGCTTCAAGTGGAAGGGGTTTTCAATCACAATTTTCCCCACCATACCTTTTTTGGTATATATATATATATATATATATATATATTATTTATTTTTTAAGAAAATTGAACATCAAATAAAAAAGTTAACAACGCTAACATAAGCTAGAGGTGGTTTTCGATGTTGTATTCAATGTTGTACATGCAAGTGACGATTTCCCTTTAAATGCATTTCTTTCTTTTTTCGTAATAAAATGCTATGTTAACAGAAAACGCACATATTTGGTTTAAAAAGCATATATTCCACAGTCAGTGTTTTCCAATTGAAACATGTTTTATTAATACTTAACAGACATGAATATATATATATATAGTGAGCAATGTAATCACAAGAGTAAAGGTGGCATTTACAGAGTGTGGTTCAATTTAAAAACAAATAATGATTCACTCTGATTACTAACCTTTCTCCTTGAAAGCCAAAGGTGAATATTTTTACTTGCACTTAAGATTATTGGAATTTCACTATCTGGACACAAATTAATTTAAACAAATCAAAGCCTATCTGTAATGTTCAAATAATGTAACTAGTGAAGATGAGACCCACAAATATCAAAGTAATATGCTACACTAGAGGAATGGGTTAAAAAAAACAATTATCAGTGCAAAATATTTAAAATACTAAACTGTATTACAGTTATTACCATGTATGTTTGTGCTACACTTGCACTCTATCGACAAGATAATACAGAATTGCAAGTGTAGTAAAGCTTTTTCTGATCAGGAGTAAGGACTTAGGGTTATTTACTTAAATGAGAATTATCGGGAATTAAACATTAATTTCAAATGTAAGACCTACGTAGTTGAGCTGGAAGAATAGTTGACTTGGAGAATCTTCCCATTTCGGCTAACCTAAATTTAACTCACTTCTCACCGTAATAAATAATCCTGATGATCAAAGACCTGACCATGGGATGGCAACTGTAAATAAAAAATTATGATCACACAGTAGAAACAATCTACCTATCAAAAATATTAACATTATTTATTTTTGTATTAGAGCCTCAACTTAATTCTAGCATGCAACAAATTTAATTAATGCAATCCCAAAGTATCTGCTAACAACTTGATTTTACTTCTAGCATCATATATCTTATATAGGGACCAATTACAATTTATCAGTAGATAAATATTGTCAACAGCTGTTGAGCCATTAACAATGTCAAAGCAATCACAATCTCACTGTTCCAATAGTTTTCAACAACACTTTCTCATCATTGTTCAGTTAAAAAGAGCCCACTTCTTTATGTTAAACAGTCAAGCTTAAAGTGACTCTGTCATGGACATATTTTTTTTCTTTGTCCTCCTGGCTCTATTTGTATCCCCAACTTATTTTTTTGTCATTAAACCCCATTATTACCTAGAAATTATATTTAGTTTTTGGTGCCATATTTTATTTCTAAGACTGGATTATAAATGAAGAAAAGTAGAGGAACACATTAAAGAATTCAATATTTATAATAGTACACACAATAATTAAATATGTATAATAAATAATTATACACACCTGACAATGTTGATTTGGAATGCAATGGTTAAAGGACACACACATCAACTATCCGGGGTCAAACAGGAAGTTAGGATCTTTCCAAAGTGGATGCAGTTTGTCATTTCCTTAATGATCTTGAAATATTGATCTTGAGATTGTGTGGTTAGCAATAACAGATGAAGTCAAGACTGGTTTTAAGTCGATGACAATTTCTAAGTTTGATGGCTTTATTTTTGGAAAAAAAGATTGTGGCATATTTAGATTGTGATCACATGAAAAACACTCATATGGTACTGACCAAAACTCAGAAAACAGAATAAATGGGAATTTTACAAAGTAATGTAGACAGTCAAAATTACTCAAGAACATCAAGTTTTACTTTTACTCATTTCCTTTTCTGCTATTTATCCAAAACAACAAAGACATCCCTCCTTCACTTCAAGGTGGCAGTAGGGTTTCACCTTGTCAGAAGTGGTTTGGTTGAAACTAAATTTTCCACCATGCACAACTCTAATGACTGATGTCTGTGGGAGTTGGCAAAACTTGACCACAGAAGCACTACTTTTTGTTACATTTTGTCAGATTCATTGAAGTGGTCTGGGTTCAGTGCCCCATGTTCCTCATGTCCTGCACTGTAGAACATTGTAGTTTTAAGAAACTGCAATGTTTACATTGCAGTACTAAGACAGCCTTTAGTGGTTGTCTACCAGACAGCCACTAGAGGTTATTCTTGGAGCTTACAGAACTCTGGGACGCCTAAGTGACATTCGATGTTTTCACACTCTGCGTCGTCGTCAGTGATATCCCCATAGGAAAGCACTGAGTGAAGGCACTATAGTGTTAGAAATAAAATGTTGTATTTCTAGAACTATCAAAACCCTATAACTTTAGGGCTAGGGGTTTCCAACATTCTGATGTTGTGGATTGCAATTATCAGTGTTTTCAAACATTTGGGGCAAGCAACCTATTCATTAAACTTCACATTTTAGCAAATTAAATCCAAATTGGAACATTTGGGCAAAAACAGACAAACTGTTACTAGATTGGAGTAGACTTTTTTTTCCAGGGCAGCTATGTTTGTCTTACTGTTCCAATTTGCATTTAGTTTTCCAAAATTTGGAGTTTAATTAATAATACGGCGGCAGTCTGTTTTACTCTACAGGATATGAGGTTTGCCCTCAGAACCATGTAATAGCTGTGGTTACAAAATAGAAATTGAATTAAAAATCAAGTAATGTGATTCTGATCCCTCTGCAACAATGTCCCATTAATTGATTAGCACATAGTAGTAGTCTGCAAGATTGAATTGGTGATTTAAATTGTCATTAACATAGGCATGAAAACTCTGCAAGCCATGGTGGGAATGGATAACAAGCACAGGACAATTTTTTTTATATATATATATATATATATATATATATATATATATATATATATAGTAAACAGTGAAATATGACAAATGGACATTGGACTGACCACATTTACACAATAATATTCCCAACCTATCTATCTATCTAATGATATGTTTGCTGTGTTTGCTAAATCAGCACAGATGATTTGTTTACTGTGCATGTTTAATGTTTACTGATCATGTTTAATGAATACATTTTGTAAAGGAACATACACTTAAAAAACTAGATTCAAAGAAAAAATGCTGGTAGTGTCTCTTTAAGTGTTTACGAATGTAGCTCTAGTAGAGTTCATTTTTATATCCTTTTTTTTTTTTTTTTACTTTAACTTGCTGTCATTTGAAATGCTCATTGTAGCATCAAGCAAGAAAACTGGCATCTGAAATCATGTGTAGTCTAGTTGCCCTATCTCATAACACATATGAAAGGTGTCCGTTGCTATAGCAATATGACACTATACACAGAAGTTTCATCTGACATGATCAGGGACATTCTAAACCGGTTACATTTATAGCATGAAGCCCATTGTCTTAGCAATATCATGATAAGCTTAGAATACATGTTAATATTTCTCAGATCCAACCTTATAAAGATATTATCAAGTTTAATAGTCATTTATTTATGGAAAGAAAAATTAACAAAAAGAAACTGTAAAAAAAAAAAAAAAAAGGTTTTTAAAACCTTTCACGTTAAACAATCAATCTGACTATTGACACTCAAACATTTGAGCTTTGTACACTTTCATTGCATAAACATGCCGCCAATGCATTATAAATGCAAAAAATTAATAGTAGTAAGTTTTGACTTTTGATTTGAAGAATATCATTCTCCACAATAAAATTTAAAGTATTTTACAAACGTATAATGTTTATGAAATACTCATATGGACTGCATTGGAATTTCATTGACATTTCCAAAGTACTCAAATGATATCAAGATACGAAATAGGGATTACTTTGTTTTATGGTCAGTCCTGAACTGAAGTGGTCTTTGTGCCTATAGTGTCCCTTTAAGTACCCCAAAGAGCTAATCACAAGTACCACTATCCCTAGCCCCTATCCGCAAGAGATAAAATAACACTTAAGCACCCTCTGGAAAATGCATCAGGTAAATCTCATATTTAAATGCAAGGAGTTTATTTCGCTTTACAAAATGAGATAATAATCCATTTTACATTAATAATAATAATAAATCCAGACAGCCATTAAACACCATTTTTATGACAGATTAAAACAAGCAGATGGAATACACATCTTTCCATTAGTCACATTACCATTAGTAGAAAAAAAGAAAGTCATATCTTAATGGTAATAAATGTATTTTACAGGTCAGTTAACGCTGTGTATCCAGCAGGTGGCAGCACTGAGCCTGAAGTGAGCCCCTAATTCATGCAATGTAATGCTCAGTAACTGACAGTAAATTCAGAGCTATCATCTGTTCGGCTAGCAGCAAGTCGTTTTACAGTACATGCCTTTTTTTTCTACATAATCTATTCTTGTCTTATCTTATAGTTGGAAGCTTGCCACATCTCTGTACTGTCTCACTTTTAAACATAAACATGGATTACAAAGCTTTGCATTGGAAACAACAACAAACAATGTTTCCACAAATTCTTTTTGGGATATGAGAAAAAAGGTGAGTGCATTTATTTTGATTTAATTATTCTAAGCACAGAGTAGAAGATTCTATTTCATGTAGCATGTCATTTGTCCAGGCTGGATTATTTCAGTTCTAGAATCAATGGGTGCTAAATTTCATTGAACTCTGAAGGTGAAACTCTGTGTAACAAAGTGCTTTCTTTTTCTGAATATCATTCCTCTTCGTTAAAGTAGTTTTAAGGAGCAAATTTACAAAGGTATCACTTTAAGGCACCTAAAAGTGAGATGTTTGCATTGCTGTGTACTTCTGGTTCATGAACAATGTTACATATTGGTGTGCATGCCATTTTGGTGTATACTACTATTTATAAACAAAACATTACACACCTGGGCAAAAATATGTTGATGACCTGACTTTATGTTGTAGATCTACATTCAGAAAGTGCTCCCTCCATTGAGCTCCTAACACCAATTTGTTGGATTGAAAGCACACAGTTTAGGGGAGGGAGGCTGTTACAGAGAGCAAAACTATACTGTAGCGATTTACAATGACACATTGAAAAGGAAATCCATCTGGGTTTCTCTTGGGGGGTGGGGGGGAGGGAGGGAAGGAAGGAACCTTCAAGCGAAATCTATCCACAGAAATTATGCATTCAAAAGAAAGTTATCAATTATTGAAAATTCAACTTAACAGCAGCAACATAGGGGTAAAGAGCAGTCCTTAAATAAGTATAACCTAGAGTCATTCAACGCATTTCGTAGTGGTTGGGACACTTACTTGTAGTTAGGGTAGGCTACATGTCAAAGCGAATAAATCGCATAAGTATTTTTAATAATTATCCGAAACCGCCACAAGGACTAGTCAGTGTCAGTCCTATGGTGAGTACCATTGGTCAAGTTTGAAAAAAGTAGAATTACACACGGCAAGGACTAACATGCAAAGGCTATATAACTTGAATTATCATCCATTACTTTTTGGGATTTTTTTGTTGTTGCTTTTTTTAAAACTATGTCAGGCTTTATTCATATGCTTGCTTTCTTTTGGGAGACAGAATGTATTTAGCTATTAGGTTATGGAAGTGAAAACAATATAATTTGTTCTTAGTGTCCAGGGAAAAACGCGAAATTCAGCCACGTGAGCACATTTTATAATCGTACACACTCTGGTGACTATAACCACTTAATGACAATTAAGTGGTTATGGTGCACAGAATATCCATTCTAGGGAAGAGTCTACAAGTCTTCACCCTCAGAGCATACCAGGTTATGGGCTGGCATATTCTTATATAATATTTCATTAGTATTAGTAGTATTAGATGGTTTGAACAGAAACCCGTGTTTGTATACAACCTAAAAAGAATGATTACCAGATCACAATTCTGTCTGGTAGAAACTAAATTATTGTCACGTGTGCACATTTGCCACCAGCACAAGGTGTGCAGATCTTGAAAAGGGAACATTATTTATTTTGAAATTGCTCCATTTTTATACTGACATAGTATCCCTCTATAAGACAGGTAGACCTTCCCACAACACACTTTTTTTTTGTGAGTGTGTCAAATCTGTTTTCTCTAGTAACATTTCCTGGACTGCAAGTAAGTAAATCACCTTACATAGCATTAAAATACAATTTCCTTGGAAACCAGAAGGATTACTATGGTTTTTTTTTTTATTACAGTATTTAGTTCAGTGTTCTGCTTTGCGCTGTGTATCCAAGAATGGTTTATATTTATTTATTTTAAGAAACATTGCACATGTGCACGTGTTCATGTCATGTGTGAATGTGAAATGCGTCACCAACATAAATCATTGGAAAGCAGAAACTTACTGTGATGTCTCTTACAGGCTCTGATAGATGTCACTACAGATGATCTGAAATGATGGGTTAGCCACGGGAGAGAGACACTTACAAGAATATATAGTTTTTTTATTTTTGGTTTAATGCATTATGTACATGATCAGAGACATTTACTAAAATGTGAATTCAAAGTGAATTTGAAATTTAAGGTCAGAACAGATAAGTCTGCTTCCTTATTAGGTTTCTTTGACTTTAAATTTGAAATTCACTTTGAATGCTCACGTTAGAAAATAATCCTGAATGTGTAACAAAAAGAACAAGATGTTAGCTATAATTATTTAATGCAGGCATATATGGTATTATTAATATCAAGCAGGCAGCGATACAGTTGGATATACTATATCTAAAGGCACAATATGAAAAGGGACTTTTATTTACTAAACAAAAATTGTAGTGAATTGGATTGCAAGGATGTAGGTCAAACTGTGACTTGGAAAAATTCTACAACTGGGCTATTTTAATCTATATTTTGTAATTCAGTTTTCATTTTATTTCAGTAAATTAATTATTGTATGAACACCTCGTAAATATATCCTGTGTGCATGAGAATAAAGGTGAGACCGTGTGATTTCTAACTTTGTTTCCAAAACTTTGTCTCTATTTTTTTTTTTTAAATCTTTGGCATGACCCTGTCTGTGCATGCATGATGTTTTTAAGCACATTCACAAAATTACAGTAAAACACATACAATTTTTGTATATCCAGGTCCAGTTACTCTTCATATCAAAGCACTACAGGGGTCCTAGTGGACAGTGGAGGCTCGTCCACAGGAGTAACTGGGGTAGTTCCAATAAAAAGAAATTAAACTATATAGCTTTGTTTGTGTAATTTTACACCTTTGAGATCTGTCTGTTTCATAATGATGTTGATAAATCATTTTAATAATTAATATTGCAGATTCCCTCCCCTCCCTCTGTATTATATATTCTTCTATTGCTGCTAGGGTAAATAAAAAAAAAAAAAAAACATAGCCAGATTTATAGTCATTTGCCGAAAATCTAATTAAATCCTATCAGAAGTTGTGTGAATCACCCTCATTGGCTGTCTAACAGTCACCTGTACATATCCTGTCGCTTCCTGCTGTTTCATGGAGTTTGACTCTGTGAAACGACGCTGGACATCCTCACGCTTTGCATGTGTACATCCTTCACCTTCAATATCCCCATAGGAAAGCATCGAGTCATTGAGTCAATGCATTCCTATGAATGCGCACTATGTGCCCCCCACCAGCTGACGTAGGCAGAGAAGGAGCCAAACGAAACATGAAGAGGGACATCAGTGCTGGAATCAGGTAAGTTTAAAAAGGGGTTTTAACCCTTTATTTGCCGATCCTGGTGGGGGTCATGAGGTAGGGGTGCAGAGATACACTGTGGTGTTAAGGACACAGTTTTGTATTCCTAGCATTATAGTGCTTCTGCTAGTTAATGCTTTAAATACATTCCTGAGAATTCTTCCCGCAGTATCTTCAGTGGCTCCATGCAGTGGAGAGCTCTATCTCCTACTGACAGCTCTAAACTGCAGTCTCATCCAGGCAGGAACTGAAAGCACTGTTTCACAGCAAGGTGGGCTGGATATAGAAATTCAACTAAACTGTTCAGTAGTTCAGTGTCTTACCTTTAGCTCTGCAGTGCTTCCTAACTAATTCCCATGGGACTCAGCCAGCCATTCATCTGGCTAAGTCTCTTGAGCAATATAATGGACTTGAACTGAAGTGTCCCTGGTAAGGCCATACAGCATAGAAAGACATTTAAAAATAAATAAATAAGAAACTGTATAAAAATAATAATAGGTTGGCCACTAGGTGACACTGTAAGTAATAATCTTAATATATAATTTGTAAAATATGGCTATTAGCACATTAAAGGGATGCTAAACTCAACAAAACAACTTTAGCTCAATGAACCAGTTTTGGTGTATAGATCATGCTCCTGCAGTTTCACAAGCTCAATTCGATGCTATTTAGGAGTTAAATCCCTTTTTTTCTGCAGCCCTTTCCTGTGAGTTAAGAAGATTTCCTCAACATTTCCAGTTTAGAGAGAGATCTAATGTTTAAACTTTTTATTGCACAGTGTGTTTAATTTAGAATTTCTTGTCACCTACTCTGTTAATTGAACCTCCTGTGTGTGTGTGTGTGTGATTAAAGTTCAGGGATAAAACCTTCTAAAGTAAGTATTTTCCAAAACCATTTTTATGTTGGCTGTGTAAGTCACAGCCAGGGGAGGTGTGGCTAATACTAAGTTAACAACAAATACTAAATACACCAATACTAAGTTAACAACAAAGCTATTTTGGTGCCTATAGCATATCTTCAAACAAGTTAGTGGCAAAGTTTACGGAGAAGGGCAGAATCAAATTACAGGGGTGGTGCATATCATCTGAAAACGTCACCAGTCACCACTGTTAGTGGGTCTATTAAACCCAAAAGGGAGTTTGAGGTGGGCGACATTTTGCATGTATGTTTATATGAAAGTGTGTGTGGAAATACACTGGGGGACATCGTGAGATATGCTGGGGAACATGGGGAGATACACTGGAAGACTTTTGTGTGATACTCTGGGGACATGTGGTGGAAAAAGGGAGATACACTGGGGACATGGGGACATATACCCGGACTTCCAAAGGTTCCAATTTTGGTGGGACAGTTTTTGCATCCTGATGTTCCTCACCTTGGGACATCTGGGTATAGGAACCTTGGGACTAAATGCACTTGCACTGTGCATGAGCACTTGGACCCTGAAAAAGCACTTCAGGACTTCATGATGTGAGTTTCTGGTAGGCAATGGAGAGCATACCTCCAAACCATTCTGATTTTGTCAGAACATTCCTGATTTTTGTGTCCTGTGTCACTATCTCTAATTTGTTTTCTAGTCTCCCACTCACGGGGACTCAGGGCTCTAGCATCTACTGTCTTCTGTGGGTTGGCCTATTTGTGTGGCAGGCATTCATGGCAGCATGACCTGCCAGTAATTCAAACAGCATTTCTGGGCAGGTCTGCCCACATTAGGCAGAGCCAATTTCATGATCATGCCACCAGACACCAGTTACCCCTCTAACTGGTGTCTTGCTTCTAGGGATGAAAGGTGGGGGCACCCTAAAGCACAAGCACACGCTGCGTATATATATATATATATATATGTATGTGTGTGTGTGCTGTGTGAGGGTGCTGTTAGTGTGATGTGTGTGTGA
Source organism: Pelobates cultripes (assembly GCA_933207985.1). Lineage (NCBI taxonomy): Eukaryota > Metazoa > Chordata > Amphibia > Anura > Pelobatidae > Pelobates > Pelobates cultripes. The sequence continues at coordinate 45,077,034 of OW240912.1, forward strand.
GGGTGCTGGTAGTGTGCTATGTGGGTGAGGGTGTTTGTGTGTGCGCGCTTGTGAGGGTGCTGTTAATGTACTGTGTGTGAGGGTGCTGTTTGTGTGTGTGCGCTTGTGAGGGTGCTGTTAATGTACTGTGTGTGAGGGTGCTGTTTGTGTGTGAGGGTACTGGTAGTGTGCTGTGCGTGTTTTTTTTGTTAGGGTCCTGTTTGTGTTTGTGAGGGTACTGTTAGTGTGCTGTGTGTGTGTGAGGATGCTGTTTGTGTGCTGTGTGTGAGGGTGCTGCTTGTGTACTGTGTGTAAGGGTGCTGTGTGTGTTTGTGAGGGTGCTGTTTGTGACAGTGCTGTGTGTGTGGGTGCTGTATGTGTGTGTGGTGCTGTATGTGTGTAAGTGCTGTGTATGTCTGTGGGTGCTGTATGTGTGTTGGTGCTGTATGTGTGTGGGTGCTGTGGGTGCTGTGTATGGGTGCTGTATGTATGTGGGTGTGTAGGTGCTGTGTATGTCTGTGGGTGGTGTATGTGTGTATGTGTGTGTATATGTGTGGGTGCTGTGTATGTCTGTGGGTGCTGTATGTGTGTGTTGGTGCTGTGTATGTGTGTGGGTGCTGTATGTGTTTAGGTGCTGTGCTGTGTGCTGTGTGTGTGGGTGCTGTATGTATGTGTGTGGGTGCTGTATGTGTGTAGGTGCTGTGTATGTCTGTGGGTGCTGTATGTGTGTAGGTGCTGTGTATGTATGTGCTGTATGTGTGGGTGCTGTATGTGTGTGGGTGCTGTATGTGTGTGGGTGCTGTATGTGTGTAGGTGCTGTGTATGTCTGTGGGTGCTGTATGTCTGTGGGTGCTGTATTTGTGTAGGTGCTGTGTATGTATGTGGGTGCTGTATGTCTGTGGGTGCTGTATGTGTGTAAGTGTTGTGTATGTCTGTGGGTGCTGTATGTGTGTGGGTACATTACTTAATATCCCCCCTCCCTTCTTACTTTATGTAGGGAGGGGGGATTCTTGTTCCTTGCTGCCTTTCCTGGTGGTCCAGTGGAGGTGGGGGCAGATTACTTAATATCCCCCCTCCCTTTTCACCTTATGTAGGGAGGTGGGATCCTTCCTTGCTGCCTTCCCTGGTGGTCCAGTGGTGGTCCTTCCTTGCTGCCTTCCCTGGTGGTCTAGCCTGCGGGGCTAGAGTTCACTCTTGCGAGATCTGAGCGTTGCCGTGGCAATGCTCAGATCTCGCGAGAGGAACCCAGCAGAGATGGGTCCTCTCCTGCCTCCCTCCCTGCATGTGGGTCGGTGGGGAGGGAGCCTGAGATCTCCCCTGCCGTTCTCACTCCATAGGCGTTCCGCGGGGATTAGGGTGTGCCCAGGCACACCCAGCACACCCCGTGCGCACGCCTATGGGCGGTGGAATAGAAGAGTGGTAGCATAGTGTACCAGGACACAGGCTACACATTAGCTCTAAAGCTATACGTATGTATGTTTTTTGACTCATTCAATGTCCCTGCTAGACTCTTCTGACTTCTAATTTTTATTTTATGCTTATCTCTTAAATTCTGGTTTTCTCTAAGACAGAGCTAAAAATTGAATATCCTTTTCTACTAGACAAGGTTTTTTTGTAATGCATTGTGTTTGTGACTAAGGCTTTTTTGATACTTTTGCCATGTGTTAATTCTACCACAATTTCCCCTTTTCTGTTGAAGTGCATCCATACATATTACATATAACTTTTTAAAAGAGAAATAGGGCTTTCTCTGGATACCTTATATGTATACATAACACAATATTAAATAACAATAAAATGTTTTTTTTTAAATGGAACAAAAATTAAAAAAAAAAAAAAAAAATTCTCAGTTTTATATATAATAATTTCTACACACCAAGTGGAATTAAAGAAAACTAGCTCAAAATAGATTCACTAATTAGTCCTGATAAAAAGGTCAATACTAGTGATGTCCCTCCCACCTCCTGGACAGCTCACTAAGAATGCAGCTTCACAATGGATGCTGTCCAGGAGGTGGGAGGGTCTGGGAGGGAGGATCTGCTGCTGATTGGCTGGAATGTGTCTGCTGACTGTGAGGTACAGGGTTAAAGTTTACTCAATGAAGAGTTCGTGGAGAACCGTTCGTGGCGAATCGTTCGCGAACAGTTTGGCGAACAGTTCGGGACATCACTAGTCAATACGTGTAAATACTGCATGGAGTGAACTGCAATTTTAAAGCTACAACTTTGCAAAATTTGGCATGCTGAGATGGATTTGGCATACGACTTTCCTAGTAGTCTCAGAATCCAAAACTGCTGTACAAAATTATATAACGTAGAAAGTACATCTCCAGGCTATGAAACATTTGGACACTTTTCAGTTAAAGGATCACTATAGTGTCAGGAAAACAAAGCGATTTTCCTGACACTATAGTGCCTTAAGGGAGCCCCCACCCTCAGGGTCCCCCTCCTGTTGCACTGAAGGGGTTAAAAACCCTTCAGCCACTTACCTTTATCCATTGGCACTGGTGACCTCCCCTCCCCCGCCGACGTCAACTCCCGAGAGGAGCGGAATGCGCATGCGCGTCATGTGTCACACACGCATTCAAACAGTCTATTGGAAAGCATTTCTCAATGCTTTCCTATTTACGTTCTGCACGTTGGATGCAAATTTCGCATCCAACGTCGCAGATGCACCTCTAGCGGCTGTCAGAAAGACAGCCACTGAAGGTTGGATTAACCCTGCTATGTAAACAAAGCAGTTTCTCTGAAACTGTTATGTTTACACCTAGGGTTAAAACCTGAGGGACCTGGCACCCAGACAACTTCATTGAGCGAAAGTGGTCTGGGTGACTATAGTGTCCCTTTAACCATTATATCACAAACCTAGTTATTTTTTTTAGTCTTTTCAGATCCTGGAGTCTCTATGACACTGGAGGACACTGTGCCAGGATAGGGGGGGTAAAATTATTTTTAAAATCACAGCAAAGCTACCGTGGCATTTAAATGATTTAAAGGGCTATGAGCAGCATTCAATTTGATCACTGCTCATAACTTTCCTGCAGGCTCGGACCACTAACTGTGGCTCCCAACTGACAGAAGGAACCCCTAGTTACCTGAGGGTCCTTAGTACCAGCAGGGATTTAACCTCTACTAGTACCTTAACTGCATGATGGTCTATGCCGTCTCTTGGCATTAAAGCCCTGCACTGCATGGCAGCATAGACTATTGTGTGGTCCTTAAGGAGTTAAAGTTACTCATCATTAAAAAAAAATTCACATTCCATTTTGTAAAAAGCATTCATTATTAATAGTCATTATTAATAGTTTTGTTTATATTTGTAGGGGGATAATGCTGTTGAATGTTGTAATTGGGTGGAGGCTCATGTGAGTGTGAGTATAAAAACAGAGGTAAATTTGTTTGGTTTAACAAATTAGTGCATAGGTCCATATGTGTGGAAGGTTAGTGTGCATAAAAGAAAAAGTACATATATGAATGCTATATAAATGCATGTTGAGGGCGTGTCCAAATGCAGAGGTGTATGCGGAAGTTCTGTATGTTAATATATGTATGTCTGTGTGTCTTTAAATATATGCGAACAGGTTTATGTGTAGATTTAAGTTCAAAGGGTTACTCCAACCAAACAACGGTGTTCTAAGAAAGCAAAATAGTTTTCAGAGAAACCCTTTCTAGGGTGGAACAAGAAAGGACGTGCCAATCTTGTATGGGTGGGTGTTTCAGCACGATGTCAATGCATGCCAGACTAACTTACATTTTCCCTGCCAGTCCGACACACATCAGACTATACTAAGTGCATAGCTGAAGTGCTCTTTGCATGGTCCTAGGACTTTCAGCACAACACTAGCATGTCTAATGTCCCTGGTGTCCCTAAAATAGAGACAGCCGCTCCAAAATCAGGACATTTAGGAGACCTGTTTTTACAAGGAATTCTGAAATATATTTAAATAGTGTATCTGCAGTCTGGACTCCCAGTCCTGTAGTCTATGATCTGCTTGCAAAATAGTATTCATCTATTTTAATGCTTTTGGCTTTTTTTTTCATTTATGGAATGCTTTTTTTTTCTTTACTTACTCCAGTACCAGCCTGAGGATTTACTGTAATCATTTGTCTTGTCGTTCTTCTGTTATTCCCTGAGCTCACATTAAAACCGCAAGACCTGGCACTGCGTGGAATGAGCTCAAGCCCTTCTATACAATGGTGGATGGTGGGTCCTGCTAGGTTAATACTTAGACACGATCTTGACCTGGGAACATCTCATCCCCATAGCAGTGCTTGCCCTAAAAATCCCCCAAATAGTAGATGTATTTTATTTTCATTGGCAAATGTGATTAGAATAGCAAAGCAACAGACATGGTTTGATCATTCTGTGCTCATTTTAAAGGCCATCTTAAAATAAATTAAAAATACTAGGAAGCCAAAATACCTCCTGGATATAACTGATAATCAATGTTGTGTGAAAAGCTTTGAAAAGAGTTTCCGTAGAAATGTTAGAAAGGAACTGTTTTAGAACTGCTCATAGAATTCAGGCATCTCTTATAAAAACACATCAGAAGTAATACATCACATTACATCAAGTTCTGGAATGTATTGAATTTTTCCAGAAAATAAGAAAAAATAAATGCTTTATAAATAGCATCTGCTTGACTTTTTCTTAGGGAAAAACAATGCTTTAGATTCTGATGGAAAAAGGCAATTTTATTGTAGGAGTACTGACCTTACTTGAGCCTATCAAGTCAGCTGTGATATAAATTTAAAGAGAAATCGATTTAGTTTTTTTTCTTTAGGAATAGATTTCTACTGGTATTTGCGTATTGCATTATGCATTCATTGTCAATGTTTACATAATCTAACATTCTAAATGCCACATGAATGTTAAATACAATCTTTATATAATATTCTTTTTCATAGGCTTGTTTAAGCTTTTTTTTTTTTTTTTGTAATTCTTTTAGTATGCTCTACAAAGCTGTGGATTTTTGCCAAGAATGGTTGGGATCAGGTGATGAGCAAATGCTTTTTGCTCAAAAAAGCACAGGGCTTACACTGCTTGCATAATTAAATGAGGGTGATAATTTCATTTATTGTTTGTTTTACCGTCTTTTGTTTAATTCAAAAAAAGGCGATACATCAGTCATTCCATTTATTTGCCAAAATAAGTTATAATGCCAACAGGAACTGCATTGTATGTTTAAACAGTTAAGAACAGAGTAGTTTGTAAAAACATATGAAATTGGGGAAGAATAATAAATGTGATAAGGAATACTAAAAACATAACCGCATTACAGTACTGAAGTGAAAAAGGTCCAGCGAGATACCAGAGTGTGTTTATAGAAGACACTCATGGGTCAAAAGTCAACACTGTCAGGTTTTGTGGAGGGAATTGTATTGGAAGATGTCTATGGAGCTTTTAAGGATTTGACTAGAGCCATCCTAGTGAAGCACATAGGCAGAGCTCTTCTGCTCCGTTAATGCACCTTTACCTCCAATTGTGACCTGTGTCTCTCTGACACCCTGGGGCTTCTGAATATCTGCAACAAGCATGTCCAGGGGAAGTAGGCATGTGCAAGACATTTCATATCCTTCAGTTATGGTTTTTATAGCAAGAATTAAGAAAGCACACATTTTGTTTTCTTTATTTTAGTGTCACTAGTAGGTGAACAGTAAATTATTAGTACAGTATTAGTGGTAGACCCTAAAACAAAGATGTGGTGGCCACAAATTTCAGAACCAAATAAGTGTTCACAGTGCCGGCCTTAGACTTTTAGGCGCCTTGTGCGAAAAATATTCACAGGGCCACTCTCTGGCCACACCCCTCATCCAATACCTCCTGCCATTTAACACTTCCCATCCTTGTTAATCTCCCAAAACAAAGAGATTAGAAAAACATCATGAAAAAGATTTCAAGCTCTTCAGGCAACATGCAAAAATGTTTTTTTTCAGACTATTTTGACATTTGAAATTAGTTTGTTAATTTTTGACAGTTTCTGCTTTGACCATTAAATTCCTCTTCCATTTCCTTCTCAAATCTCCCTTTTACGTATAACTTTCTTCTTAGATCATGTTTTTTCCTAAGCACTTGGCTTTGCCTCTACGACTATTATCCTTCTTACCTTAACTTTCAAAGAAACCCACACTCTAGCCACTAGTCCTCCTATTAACCATTTACTGACCAGTCACTGCTCCTCCAACCACTCATTCACATAACATTTGCAGCACTATCTCAACACTCATACACACTACATACATGTCACAACTTCCCCACCACCCTTCTACACACCTCCCACTTCTATCCTACCACCCATCCACACACTGCAACTTATACCCCACATGCATACACACACCACCCAGTTCTTCCCCACCACCCATTTACACACCAGTCACTACTTCTCCACCACTCATCCACACCATCAATTTCTTTCATTATCCATTCACAAATAAGTTATGTGAATTTGCACTTGTTACTGTTACTAACCATTTCCACCCCAACCCGCTCACTTGTTATGTAAACCCATTACCACACACAAGCAGCTCCTCCAACTATTTTACCCCTATCTCATAATAGAGCTCCCTTCTTGTTCCCAATCTTTCCAGGTTCCTCCATTACAAACATCCTCTCTCTTCTATAGGAAAAAACAAACACAACAAAAATAAAATACGGATCAGTAAACAGACAAACAGCTTCCCACTGAACACCTCCCAAGTAGTGTTACGTCTGAACAAGCCAAGTAATACAGTATATGTGGGATTCAGCTGATGAATCTAAAATCAAATGAAATAAAACATAGCATAATACAGTTTTAGAAATGTAATATTTCCTGCTATAGATTGCACTTACAGGATGTTGAAAGTATATGCGCTCTATTGGTGCCTCCCCCGATATTTTGGGGGGGCTAGTATCTCCCTCTTAGGATCAAGTATCACCCGGCATCATCAACCATACAGGACTCCGACAGGTAGATAGGTAAAAAGGAGGTTTATTGGTATAAAAAGAAGTCCACCAGGGGACTTCCTCAGAGACCAGTATACAGTGAGTAGATAATGCTCCCAAAAAAACAGCAGCCTATTACATTTCTAAAACTGTATTATGCTATGTTTTATTTAATTTGATTTTAGATTCATCCTCTCTCTTCTGCATTCACAAGTTGCTCTCCTATTAAATATCCTGTTGACATTACCATCACACCTCTTGCCCTTTTGTCAAATTCTCCCAGTCCATTACACATATCCCTGCCCCTCCATTACACATCTCTCTACCCCTCCATTGCACGCTCCTTGCGCCTCCATTACACAGCTCTCTACCCCTCCATTACACAGCTCTCTACCCCTCCATTACACAGCTCCCTGCCTCACCATTACACAGCTCTCTACCCCTCCATTACACAGCTCTCTACCCCTCCATTACACAGCTCCCTGCCTCACCATTACACAGATCTCTACCCCTCCATCGCACAGCTCTGTATTCCTCCATTGCACAGCTCCCTGCCCCTCCATTACACATCTCTCTACCCCTCCATTGCATGCTCCTTGCGCCTCCATTACACAGCTCCCTGCCTCACCATTACACAGATCTCTACCCCTCCATCGCACAGCTCTGTATTCCTCCATTGCACAGCTCCCTGCCCCTCCATTACACATCTCTCTACCCCTCCATTGCAGAGATTCCTGCTCCTCCACTACACAGCTCTCTGCCTCTCCATTACACATATACCTGCCTCTTCATTGCACATCTCTCATCTCTGTCCATGAGACTCTGATTCTGCTCCAGGCATCCTCCCCTCCATCTCCGGTTCATCAGCATGTGGCAGTAAAGAGCAGGAAGTAACTATGTTGTGAAGTGACACTGCTGCCTGCAGCCCACAATCTAATTGGTGAACATTTTCCCGAGGAATCAGGTAGTAAAGTGAGGAGCTGCGAGCCTGCTCTGTTTATTTGACGCTTGGATTAACAGTGAGGCTGTACCAGAGACATCAACTAGTTGCAATGGAACAGGTGCACCAAACTCTAATCCTCATTGCCTGGGTGACTTTGGAACTGCGTGTGCTGCATGGTGCCCCCTGTTGCCATGGCACCCTGTGCAGCTGCACAGCTCTCACACCCCTATGGCTGGCCCTGAGTGTTCACGGCGTATGAGACTGGCTACCTGAAATTCTTGTCTAATTGGTTACCCTTCCTCCATTTTGTGGAGTGTCTAGTGATAAGGGATGGCTCAGTCTTGGTTTGTGGCTGAACAAAAGTACATATGTTTAGATTAAATGTTGTATTCCTTTTCTAATTTCTACATTCCATAAATAAAAAAAGCAAACTATAAAAGCTGAAATGTGTAAAGATGGTACTATGAAATGTACATTTACTGTAAAGATATAAAAAATATAGTAGGCAAGAAGCAAAATATGTTTTTTATTCGATCTTTAGTGTACATGTTTACCATATTTAAACATTTTATTCTGTTTAAATCAGTCAGCTGCCTCCTTGATATTCAACTCTATTTTATATTCATCCATCTATCAGGGGTAAAAAAGGTCAGGCATCTTGAAAGAAAAAGATTTGTAGAAGCACACATGCCAGTCAAATCAAACCACACAATAGTCAGAAAATACATCCATGGCATAATCTGATTATAACATTTAAGTAACAAAGACCGGATTTATTTATGTATTTTTTGCAAGATTTATCTAAGATGAACTATTGAATTGGAGAATGATACTCATTCATTTTCTGTGAATTCCCTCCTGCTTTAGACTGAATATGAAAAAAACGCAACCCATACAATGACATCTGAAACGGAATGCCTGTCTATATATCTTATTTACATATCCATCATTGCATTATTATTATAGGTATTTATATAGCGCCACCCTATTCCGTAGTGCTTTGCAATATTATAAGAGGTGTAGATTTAACAATAAATGAGACAATTACAAAAACAATAGGTTGAAGAGGACCCCCCTCAAACGAGCTTGTAGTCTAGAGGAGGTGGGGTATAAAAACACAATCAGACAGGAGAAGGTACAAGCTGAAATGAGGCGAATGTTGGAGGACAACGAACATTAGTTTGAGAAAGAAAATGCTTTAGCTCATGATTTCATGTGCACAAGTGGTTTTATCAGAGTCCGTACAGATGTTCAAACAGCTACTAGATGCATACTTGCAAAAACAGAATATTCAAGGATATAATCTTTCAATGTAGGGTGATAACTGCTTGATCCAAGGATAAATCTGACTGCCATTCTGGGGTCAAGAAGGAATTTTTTTCCTAGCTTGTTGCAAAATTGGAAGTGCTTCAAACTGGGGTTTTTTTGCCTTCTTTTGGATCAACAGCAAAAAACTAATGTGAGGAAGGCCGAACTTGATGGACGCAAGTCTCTTTTCAGCTATATAACTATGTAGGAGGATTGGAGGAAGGCAGATGTTGTTCCTATAAAGGGTTCAAAATCCTTACTGGAAATTATAGACCTGTGAGCTTAACTTCTGTAACTGGGAAAATATTTGAAGGGCTATTAAGGGATAATATTCAGGAATTCATTGGGAAGAACTGTTATTAGCAATAATCAGCTTGGTTTTATGAAACATAGGTCATGTCAAACTAACCTAATTGCATTCTACGAAGAAGTAAGTAGAAGTATAGATCAGGGTGTTGCAGTGGATGTGATCTACTTGGATTTTGCCATGGCATTTGATATGGTTCCTCACAATAGGTTAGTCTTCAAACTAAAATAAATTGGTCTAGATGAATATTCTTGTTCTTAGGTAGAACATTGGCTTAAGGATAGAGTACAGCGAGTTGTAATTAATGGTACATTTTCAGGCTGGACAAAAGTGGTAAGTGGTGTCCCTCAGGGTTCTGTTTTGGGACCACTTCTATTTAACATATTTATAAATGATCTTGAAATAGGCATTGAAAGCCATGTATCAGTGTTTGCAGATGACACAAAACTTTGTAAAGTAATAATATGTGAGCAGGATATTGCTTTGCTGCAGAGAGATTTGGATAGATTGGGGGACTGGGCACTAAAATGGCAGATGAAATTTAACATAGAGAAATGCAAAGTTATGCACTTCGGGGTTAAGAATGCTCAAGCAACATACACACTAAATGGTAGTGAATTAGGGATAACCACACACGAGAAGGATTTGGGAATTGTTATAGACAACAAATTAGGCAGCAATATGCAATGTCAATCTGCAGTTGCTAAGGCCAGTAGGATTTTGTCATGTATAAATAGGGGCATAACTTCTCGGGATGAAAATATAATTTTGCCTCTTTATAAATCGCTGGTAAGACCACACCTTGAATATGCTGTGCAATTTTGGGTGCCTGTTCTAAAGAAGGATATCATGGCACTGGAGAGGGTCCAGAGACGAGCTACAAAATTGATAAAAGGAATGGAGCATTTTAGTTATGAAGAAAGGTTAAAAAAATTAAATCTGCTTAGTTTGGAAAAACAGCGCCTGAGAGGGTATATGATAACTTTATACAAATATATTCGGGGCCAGTACAAACCTTTATCTGGAAATCTATTCATAAACAGGGCTATACATAGGACACGAGGTCACACATTTAGGCTGGAAGAAAGGAGATTTCATCTAAGGCAAAGAAAAGGTTTTTTACAGTAAGAACAATAAGGATATGGGATTCTCTGCCTGAAGAGGTGATTTTGTCAGAGTCCATACAGATGTTTAAACTGAAATTGGATAAATACTTACAAAAACATAACATACAGGGATATCATTTCTAATTAGTGGGGTAATAGCTGCTTGATCCAAGGAGACATCTGACTGATTTTGGGATCAAGAAGGAATTTTTTCCTATTATGAGGCAAAATTGGAAGTGCTTCAGACCAGGTTTTTTGCCTTCTTTTGGATCAACAGCAACAACATTTGTGAGGAAGGCTGAACTTGATGGACGCAAGTCTCTTTTCAGCTATGTAACTATGTAACTATGTAAGTTATATTATCAGCCTCCCCCACTCTTCCTTCAGCAGAATATAAATAAATTTTGTGGAAAGCAGGATTTACCTGGTGTAAGGTAACCGATGATATTTATGTCAATCTTGTATACAGGTTATTTATCCACCACTGGCAACACCTTAACAGCACCTTACAGCTCCTACTATTCAATTTGTAAACGTTGTTGATGACTCTGGGTTTAGGAAATAAGAACAACACACAGTTAATATTTCCGAAACTCACACTTATTATGTAAGTTCCATATGTACATGCTTCATATCTACAAATGGTTGCAATCCAATAAGTCCATCAGAGTACCTTGCCTAAACACACATTTAAACATACATGTATATCCATTGTAAAAATATGCATTCCTACTAGGAATTCCAATTGTGGGAGGAAAAAAAACTTAAAACTACTCCATTCCTTGTCTTCCATTCATTAAGTTTATTGAGTTGAATAACTGACCTTTATAATGTAGTGTATATAATATGGTCACATTGGCTAAGGGCTATAATGTTATACAAATTACTTGTTTCTATTGAAAACTCAACCTTTTTAACCTTACAGCATAATTTTGCTATTTTCATTTTCATAATGGATTGATTCCTTTGGCCCCCTCAACAGACACTCTATTGATCTTGTCTTCTGTCATCGGTGTCGCTGTATTAATATTTGCTATTCAGCTACAACCTTCTATCAATCAAATTCACTTTCATAGCACAGCTCCTACATGATGTGTATCTTCTTAGCTATGCAAACTCATTCTCCAATTCTTCCTGCACTAAAATGACCCTACAATGAACAAATATGTTTCTGGCGCAACTCGTACCTTCCAACAGAAATCTTATTATATTTATAAATGTTTATTTGATACCTTGAAAATGCACTTAGGATATAAACTAATATATTTCAACGGGGGAGGACCAAAATAGAGGAGGGGTAGAAATTGAAGGAAAGAAGAAGGCTAACAGTATCAGTTACATGGCCTATGAGGTGTAGATATTTGATAAGTTTACCTGTTTAGCTTATCATATATTTCACATCTGACTACAAATATTTGATGTGAGCTCACTGTTTCTGTGGTTATAAGAGTAAAATGCTTAGCATTATCCTAAAACTAGTAAAGCAATAGTGCATTTTTATTTCAGTACTGCTTGATTTTCTTATATATATATATATATGTATATATATTATTTTATTTTTATTTTTTTTTGGTCTCAGCTTATCCGGTCACATATTATCAAACCATTATGATTTTACCCACAATGATTTGGTCTTGTCACCTCAATTTGAGCAGAATATCAGAAGGTGTTCTGTGTAATATAAGGCACTTAGTGATAGAATACGTCCAATATATATGTACAGCAGCTCAACACTCGTGTAAATACCCCAAAGATACACGTAAATGATAAAAGTAATACAGTGAGCCAGGTGGCGAATTCCATCAGAAGTTACACTTACCCCTCTGAGATCGGGAGAGGTGTATAATGACAAAAGAGATATACTCTGAAAAATGTAAAGTGAGATACAAAATAGTGCAATATATTGAGTCCCCCAGAGTGATATATATGGGGGTATGGACCACACTCACATGGTGTAGAGCCCTATAAGGATCGGCTCAAATCACATAGGCGAAGGTATATTAGGTAATACCAAACCCTGTCCGGATCCTTGGCCCAATCGTCCTCAATATGGAGACAAAAAAGGAAACAAGTGCAGATTGTAAAGTACAATATATAGCCAAAGTGCAAGTGACCCCTTCTGGGGAGCCAATTATACCAGGCTCCTGGTATTGTGGTGTGTGTGTCTTTAAGGGGAACACAGCCCTTCTTGTGCAGCAGGAGCAGGAAGCGATAAGGATCCACAGGACTTGAATAAATAATTAAAATACACTTTATTATTACAAAACAAAAAATATAAAATATAAATGTGTATAATACAATCAACAGTATATAGAGTCCTGAGTGGTCCTCCTTTCACCGAGATGCGTTTCGCCAGGCGACTTTCTCAATCGGCATGTCCGTTTCCTGCTGAGTTTTTGTTTTTATCTGGAGGTTCCTCTTCTGATTGGTCACCGCATTCCTTCGGTGGCCAATCATTGCGTTGATAATTGGAGGTGTGTATTAAAAGCTGTAGCTTATAGTAAATTAGTCCGAAACCAGAAGTAACATTGCGGACCAGATGCAATGTCAAATAGGATCCGCCCACCTCATGTCGATATCTCAGGTCTGTCTGTGATACATAATTTCCAGTGAGGACTATGGAGAGTGTGGGCAGTTTTTTTCGTTAATGGATAAAATAGCATACTCCAGCTGTTGGCAAACTATCATAATGTATGCAGAGTGTATTGTCCACTCATAAATATATAGTCCGTTATAAGTATACCAACAAACGAAGAAAAGAAAAAGGAAAAAAAGGGGAAGAATGAGTTTTGGCAAAAAAAGACAGTATTATACAATAACTCATCTACTGGTCCTTATATAAAGTGGAACAGAGTTTTAAAAAAGCATATTATATCTGCAGTTGAATTAGTCTATATATGTATACATGAAATGTATTACATTCTTACAGACAAGTAAAAAGACAAGTGCCTATTTGATGACCACATGATTTTATAGTAACACACATATTGATAATATAAAATAAAAAATATAATTCAAGGATATCAAAGAGAAGAGCAGAAACTTCCTAACGCGTTATTCGCTGACCCCTAACAATGACTAACTGACTCACTTTAATACTCTCACTTTCACTTATCACTTGTCATTCTATTGTACAAGTTATCGATAAGTCGATACATCAAAATAAATTCTGGGTTGCAGTTGTTCCACTTAGCTACTTATATTTGCACATCCTCTTCAGTACAATATTTTTGCTGATTGTGGTCTTGTTACCATTCACTGCAATTAAGGCCAGAAGTATAGACTTGGTGCATACTTAACCCCTTAAATCCGGAGGGCATACTATTACGCCCTGCAGGAGCTGGCTCTAAACGCCGGCGGGCGTAATAGTACGCCCTTGCTATAATGGCCGCCCACATTGCCGGCGCTAATCACCCACTGCAGATCGCGGTTGGGGGGGATGCTCGGCCCCCCAGGTAACCCCACCTGTGGCTGGTGACCGTGATCTGCAGTCTCTGATCGCAGTGACAGGCTATCACTGCAATCAGTATTTACCTTGTGTCAGCCGATTTCAAATCGGCTGACACACGTGGCCGTCGGCTTTCCCCTGTGCAGATCGCGGTCGGGGGACATACCTGGCCCCCCAGGCAGTCCCCCTGGGGTCAGTGACTGGGACCTGCACTCTCTGATCGCAGTGACAGCCTGTCACTGCGATCTCAGAGCGCTCTGATCGCAGTGACAGCCTGTCACTGCGATCAGTGTTACATGTGTCAGCCTAATGGCTGATACATGTAACATGCACCATGATCCCCCTGCAGATCGGTAGGGAGAGTGCTTGTACCACCCAGGCACCCCCCCCGTGGTCAATTACCCAATCTGCAGTAGGTGATCACAGTGACAGCCAGTTACTGTGATCACTATTATTATGTGTCAGTCAATGACCTCAGATCACTGGCTGACACATTGTCTCTGTGATCGTTGGTTTTACAGCTCCTGTGAAAAGAAAAAAAGTTTTATCACTTTATAAAAGTTTTAAAAAATTTATTTTATTTAACCCTTTCAGTGCTGATCACAGCTTATTACTGCCATCAGCTGACTAGGGCATCTAGTACTTTTGTACTTTATTTTAAAAAAAATTGGGGGTAAAAAAAAAAATATTTCTGATTTTTTTGACCCGTTGCAGCAACCCAAATTTCTATTACCCTTTCCCCGCTGCCGTGATCACTGTACTGTACAGTATATCTGCTGTACGGTACTATATCAGTGATCACTGTGATCAGAGAGCTCTCTGATCAAGCCGACCTTTTTTTTTAGGGTTATTTTTTTCATAACTTAAAAATAACCCTTTCACTACTGATCGCAGCTGCCTATACTGTGATCAGTACATTTATTTTTGGTAGTGGGTGTTCGGCAGGTAGTTAATTAATTAGCCCCTTAGTTAGCCCCTGTCACTTAATTAATTTTTCCCCCTAGAATGGCACGTTGCTACTCAGCAGAGGAGGCAGGCAGTGATAGTGACACTCTGCAAGACAGTGACACTATCACTGCCTCTGACATTGAGCCTCTGAGTGAGACCTCAAGTGATGGTGCCCCACCGCCACTCACAAGAGGACGCTCAGAATTCCCAATGCCAGAGGGAGATTGGGTGCCTTAAAACATGATGGCACCAGAAATACAGCCGTTCACTGTTACACCTGGCATCACTGTAACAGTGGACGACTGCGAGCCAATTCTTTTTTTTGAGCTCTTTATGTCTGATGATGTATTTGAGCTCATGGCTCAGCAAACAAATTTGTTTGCTATTCAGTATCTCTCTGCACATTCGGGGTCCCATCATAATCGCAGGAATATGTGGAGACCTACGGATGTCGCAAAGATGAAGCGGTTTTGTGCTTTAACCCTAGTGATGGGTATAGTTAAAAAGCCCAGTATCAGGTCCTACTGGAGCAAGCAACGCATCCTGGCTACCCCTCTTTTCCCTGAGGTTATGCAGAGGGATTGCTATCTGCGACTGGTGCGATTCCTTCATTTTCATGACACCTCACTGTGTCCCCCTAGAAATGACCCACTGTTTGACAGGCTCTATAAAATTCAGCCCTTTATCCAACTCCTGTCAGACAAATTTTCTGGAAATTATATCCCCGATAAAGATATTTCAATTGACGAGTCCCTTATGAAATTCAAAGGTTGACTGCTATTTAAGCAATACATTCCATCTAAGTGGTCCCGATATGGCGTTAAATTTGAAAAATTATGCGAATCCTGTACTGGTTACACATGGGCATTTCGCATTTACCAGGGGAAGGATAGCCATCTTGACCCACCAGGATGCCCTAATTCTATGGGTACAAGTGGAAAGATTGTTTGGGATCTAATCTTTCCCTTGTTAAATAAGGGATATAGGCTATGGTTGACAATTATTATACCAGTATACAGTTATTTAAAAATGTATATTACTTTGAAACCCTAGCCTGTGGCACAGTGAGGAAGAATCGCAGGGGTTTCCCACAAACCCTGGCAAGAGGCAGAAGTAGTAGAGGTTCCTCTTCAGCCTTCCGCCAGGATGAGTTGCTTGCCCTTCGTTTCACAGATAGGAAGGATGTATACATGCTGTCTACAATGCACGACGAAAGTACAGTGCCAGTGTCTGTGAGAGGTAGCACTGAGCATCTAGAAAAGCTGAAGTGCATTGTAGACTACAGCAAGTTTATGGGGGGGTAGACTTGGCTGACCAATGCATACAGCCCTATCTAGTGAACCGGAAAACTAGGACCTGGTACAAGAAAATTGCAATCTACGTGACCCAGATTGCAATTTTCAATGCCTATGTCCTCTATAAAAAAGAGGTCCTAGGTAAGCCCTGCCCTTTCATAGACTTCACTCTAAGCCTTTTGTCCCATTTATTATTTACCCAGCCCCCCAATCCCACTTTGGGATCAGAAGATATCCAAAAACTTTGTGGCAAACACTTCCCTTCTCGAATCCCTGCCACCGCCAGTAAAAGAAATTCCCCAAAAAAGTGCACTGTTTGCTACAAGAAAGGAGTCCGAAAGGACTCTAGTTATTATTGCCCAACCTGCCCATCTCAACCCAGCCTCTGCATAACAGACTGTTTCAATGTCTACCATATAGATCTGAACTTCTAAATCACTCTGTATGGGACTTTGGCAGTTTGTTTGCTTGATTTCCCTGGATTACTGACCTCGGCTTGTCCTGACTATGCTTTGTTAGCTGCCTGTACCGACCCATTGGCTTGTTTTACCGACTACTCTAACTTCTGGATTCCCCTGACCTTGGCCTGTCCCTGTTTACGCTAGCCACTCTAAAGTGGCTACACCAAACAACTCAAAATACTAGAATTGTAGTATTTGAAATGTGCCTTCACAAAAAAAAGCAAAAAACTAATAACAGGGTTAATGCTGCGATTAGCACTGAAAGGGTTAATAAAATCACAATTTTTTTTTTTTTCTTAACTTCTCAGCTTTTCACACAGTAACTCTCTATGGGAGATCAAAAATCTCTCTGCCTCTTTCTGCCTCCAGATCAAAGTGTATGTGGGGGTACTGTTCTATTCCTGTGATATAATAAAAACCTTGAAACATTGTACATGTGGGTACTGTTCTATTCAGAAGACCGTGTTAAATCAAAATACTGAGGTTTTAGTGCACTAACTAATACCAGGATTATGACATTTCTAGTGAAAATGCAATTTGTGATTAAAAAGACAAAACTAAAAGTAGGTATCGCTACATGGGCCCCACATTTCTGTTAAAATGGCTAGACCAAACATCTCAAGGTCTCCAATTTGTTGTACTCTGGGTTGCCTACTTTTGAAAATGGTATGCCATAATAGTGGAAATGTTATTACCCAGGCTGCCAAGTCTCTCTCAAAGGCGAGATAGGCCTAGAAAATCACTTTGCGAAATTTCAAACTTTGAAATGGACATCTAATATATTTGTCCCTGTGACTTCCCCAAAAAACAGAAAATCTGGTACATGGGGGTACTGTTATATTCAGGAGACAATGTTAAAAAAAATAGTGAGGCTTTGTTGCAATAACTCATACCATGAATAGGAAATGTCCTGTGAAAAGTGAGTACATGTGTGGGAAAAAGCACAAATAAAACAATAACCACTATGTGGGCCCTTCATTTCTGATAAAGTGGTTTGACCAAACATCTCAAATTATGCTATTTGTTATACTCTGGGCTGCCTACTTTTAAAAATGGTATGCCATAATAGTGGAAATGTTATTACCCAGGCTGCCATGCTCTCTCAAAGGCGTGATAGGCCCAGAAAATCACTTTGCCAAATTTCCAACTTTGAAATGGACATCTAATATATTTGTCCCTGTGACTTACCCACAAAAACAGAAAATCTGGTACATGTGGGTACTGTTATATTCAGGAGACAATGTTGAAAAAAAATAGTGAAGCTTTGTTGCAATAACTAATACCAGGAATAGGAAATGTCTTGTGAAAAGTGAGTTCATGTGTGGAAAAAAGCACAAATAAATCTATTACCGCTATGTGGGCCCTTCATTTCTAATAAAGTGGTTAGACCAAACATCTTAAAATGCACCATTTTAAATACTCTGGGTTTGCTACTTTTGAAAATGGTATGCCATAATAGTGAAAATAATTTTACCCAGCCTGCCATGCTCTTTCAAAGGCAAGATGGGCCCAGAAAATCGCTTTGCCAATTTTCAATGTTTAAAACCAAAAATGGACAGGCGTATATTTGACCCTGTAACTTTCCAAAACCCCATAAAACCTATACATGGGGGTACCATGGTGCTTGTGAGACATCACTGAACAGAGCTAGGAGTGTTTCAGGGCAGTAAACTACATACTGACAATAATATTATCAGTAAAATTACAGTTTTTATGTGAAAAATGCACACAAAAAAAACACAAACACTAACTTTGGCTAGGGTTTGTGCTCAAGTGGCTACTACAAAAGACTGGGAATACCCCATTTTGAATACCCTGGGATGTCTACGTTTTCAAATGGTATGCCATGATGGGGGTAATTTTTATTTTTTGGCCGCCCTACGGTCTCAAAGGAGGCCTTGTCACAGCAAACTCATCTGACAAATTTCAATGTGAAAAAGCATAAATTGATAAGCTGTATATATGACAGTGTAACTTTCAAACAACCCATAAAACCTATACATGGGGGGTACTGTGGCGCTCTTGAGACATCACTGAACAGAACTAGGTGTGTTTCAGTGCAGTAAACTACATGCTGACAATAAAATTATCAGTAAAATTACAGTTTTTATGTGAAAAATGCAAAAAAAAACCACAAACACTAAATTTGGCTAGGGTTTTTGCTCAAGTGGCTACTACAAAAAACTGGGCATACCCCATTTTGAATACCCTGGGATGTCTATTTTTTCAAATGGCATGCCATGATGGGGTAAATTTCATTTTGTGGCCGCCATACGGTCTCAAAGGTGGCCTTGTCACAGCAGACTAATCTGACAAATTTGAATGTGAAAAAGCATTTATGGATAAGCCTCGTATATGACCCTGTAACTTTCAAAACCCCCATAAAACCTATACATGGGGGGTACTGTGGCGCTCGTGAGATGTCACTGAACAGAACTAGGAGTGTTTCAGGGCAGTAAACTATATACTGATAATAATATTATCAGTAAAAGTACAGTTTTTATGTGAAAAATGCAACAACAAAAAACACAAACACTAACTTTGGCTAGGGTTTGTGCCCAAGTGGCTACTACAAAAGACTGGGCATACCCCATTTTGAATACCCTGGGATGTCTACTTTTTCAAATGGTACACCATGATGGGGGTAATTTTTATTTTTTGGCCGCCATATGGTCTCAAAGGCAACCTAGGCCCAGCAAACCAATCTGTCAAATTTATATGTAAAAAAAAGAAATAATGGACAATCCGTATATTTGACCCTGTAGCTTTCCAAAACCCTGTAAAACCTATACATGAGGGTTACTGTTTTACTCGTGAGACATTTTTGAATACAAATATGTATGTTTTATTGCAGTAAAACCGAACAGTATTGTGATATTAACAGTTAAATTGACATGCAGAAATTGAAAAATAGCAAAATTCTTAATTGTTTTAACTTTGTTAGATTTTATTCATATAAAATGGAGTTCCATATATGAATGTTTGATATGGGTTTTTGCTCAAGTGGCTACTTGAATGAAAGCCCTGTTTCCCCTGAACAAATTGATATACAATAAGTGTGGGTGCACTTAGTATTAGAGAGGTAAATTATGGTTGAACAGACATAGAGCCAAATTCTGTGGTTTGTTTACATTTTGTTTTGATCACAATTTGTACATTTGGCTCAGTCCTTAAGGGGTTTATCAATAATAAAATAAGAGGCAGGAGAGATTACAATCTCAGTCTCGCCTTTGTATCATACCTAAGCAGAAGTGGTTAGACAAAGTAGAGTTATGTATAAGTTTATATAAAGTTTTCATTCTGTGAATTTGGTTTGGAAGACTACATTTTCTCCATGAATTATATACCTTCAGTATAAAAACAACAATTTACCTAGAGAACCAATAAGTGATTGATTTATTTCCATCTTCGGAGGGTTCACCCTTACTAAATCTGATTCCATTGCAAATGTTGGTGAAGAACAAATTACTCATTGCTCTTTTTATAATAGAGCAGCGAATCGTTTTTATTCTCTAGAATTTATTTGATTTGCATCTACTTTCAATAGTAAATCATCTGGATACTATATGGTAATGGAAGGCAATTTTTTCATTCACAAACTTTTTTTTCTTTGAATTTGTCTCTCTCTCTTTTTTTAACGTATCCCCTTTTTTTTTTTTGAAGTGTCATGCGTCCTGTGTAATGACTTCATTAATATCTTCCGGTCTCTCCTCTTTGTGCATACACGTTCCAGTTTCTTCATTCTATTAAACAGTTTTTTTCCCCTCCCTTTCAGAATTCACAATTCAGAAGTTAATCTCCTTGTTAACCATGTGCACTTTCATGCACGTATTGCTATTTCATTGCTCTGCATAACCATCCATCTGTGCTACTGCAAGCTTTGTATTACATAAGTCATATTTTTCTACTCTTCGATCCTCATAACAAGATTTCAAAAGCATAATGCCTCAATCAGATTGAGATCTTCATTATACTGCCATTTGACAGATGTATCTACAAAGCTCTGTATTTTAACTTTGAGATTTAGTGACCGTTCTTCAGTTTTGTCCAGTGACTAATACAGGAGTTCATTATCAGCTCCTAAGAATCTCCTTTTTAGGTAAAAACACACAATCCCCTCTTTCTTAACCTGTGTACTTGTTTTCTTTTGCATGACAGTACATTGCAATACTAAAACTCAGCATTGTGCGTTTAAGCCCTTAAGGACCAAACTTCTGGAATAAAAGGGAATCATGACATGTCACACATGTCATGTGTCCTTAAGGGGTTAAAGGGGAACTGACAATTTTATGAACTTTGCACCATTGATAAAAACAGTACAAATCACCTGTAACTTGTGTTAACCACTGTTAATAAAATGTTATGTTTTCTTTTTTATTTACAACATATTACAAATTTAGTAAATTACATCATAATCCTGTTCAAAATAGGCAAATCCAGTGCAATTATTGCTAATGAAGAGGAGAAATAGAAACATCGGCAGAGGCTTAATAAAGTGTTGCCGAAATGTTTAAATCGAATTTTCAGCAAATATTTGATGCAGCTTATTAAATTTGTTCGACTTCGTCATTTGTGAGTATAGCAGATTTTATCGGCGACACAGCAGGTTTCTTTAAACAATACTATATGTAATAGTCCAGGTTTATACATTCATATACTGAGATTTTTTGCCCTGGTTGTAGTTTTTTAAGGTTTATTATCATAAAGATAAATCTAAATATTGATCAATGTTTATTTTTTTTCTTGTACCTGTGTATCTAATTATGGCCTCAGTTTAATAACTTTGGATAAGCTTTTCAAACAATTTAATAATTTTGTAGCATATTGAAAAATATTTTAATAATTTCATATTTTGATATTTTTGAATGCATCTTTATATGATATATTCTTTTGATATTTTAATTTTAAAATATTTATTTAATATTTGGTGCAGTTTATTAAATTTGTTCGACTCTGCCTCTTTTCTTGTACCTTAACTGTCATTTGTGAGTATAGCAGATTTTATCGGCGACATAGCCGATTTATCAATATTCCGCTGCTTTTTCTGAAAGAAAGTTGTTCTGTTTCATTTCTCATCTTTTCCAGAACTCTAAATTTGGCGGTGCTCCTGCAAAAATAATTCCTGCCAAAACTTTACTATAAAGAAACACTTTATATCATGACAGAATTTAACCAGAACACTTTTTTCCCCTTGCTTTCTTAACTACCAAATGTGAAGGACAAAGTTTATAACAATGATTGAAAGGGAGCTAAGAGGGAGGAGCCTTGTTGCAGGATAACGTGGTGTGGATTTTTACTTTTAGAGTGACACTATAGTCACCAGAACAACTAAACCTTACTGTAGTTGTTCTGGTGAGTATAATCATTCCCTCTAGAAATTTTTTATATAAACACTGCCTTTTCAGAGACACCTCCAGTTGCCACTCCTCAGATGGCCACTGGAGGTGCTTTCTGGGGCAGTCCTGCACCATGTGCAGCACTGTCGTTCAACATCAACAAGCTATACATGGAGATGTTGAACTTTCCTCATAGAGACGCATTGATTCAATGCAATTCTATAAGGAGTTGCTGATTGGCCAAGCCGGCATTATGCACCACCCCCGTCCTGCCTCCATGCCGATTTCAGACAATCCAGTGCTTTCCCTATGCGGAAGCATTGGATTGGTCAAAATAATAAATTCTGATGATGTCAGCAAGGAGGCAGATCGGGGGCAGGATCAGCACCGACTGACCTGCACAGTGCTGAAAATAAGGTAAGTTTTATTAGGTTAAGGGGTGGGCAAGCCACCTACATGATGGTTTTAACACTATAGGGTCAAGAATACATGTTGGTGTTCCTGACCCTATAGTGTTCCTTTACTTTTATTTTCCACACCTCACAAATACATATTTGATAAACATAGGGATACGTTAGAATTATATTAAAAATCCTGGGAAGTGAAAGTTACTATTTAAACTACAGATAATGGACATGTTATTTCAGCTGCTATTTTGGAGACATTTGACGTTATTTTTTCAACACACATCAACTTACGAAAACTCACTGGTTAGTGTTTACAGGACTGCAGCTCTCACTAATTGCTCAGTGACTGGAATAGATTTTCTTGTGGGAAATGTATGAAAGTTAAACTGGTGCTGTTTTGGGACAAAGTGCTAAATATGGAGAACATTTTCTGTGGTTTCCATGGTGACTTCCCCACATTTAGCAATTTGCCTACGAATACCACTTGTTTTTACCTTGATACATTTGATACTTAATATTTTTCCATTCTCTTTACAAGCTACATTTATTCATTACTTTGTTATTTTTTAAAGTCATTGTCAAATTGTTGTGATCGCACAGGAGCCGTGCTAATGTTGGTGTTATCCATGTGCAAAGTTCATTTTACTTGATTTTATGAGCAGGAAACAACATTACATTTCCCCAGTACTAACTCTATTGGCCTAAAATGTATCAACTGATTATATTGCACAGAATAAGATTCCCAGGACTTTAGCCCCACCCCGATGTTAGGGCATGCTATGTCCTAAAAAACTAGTTCCCTTGAGAAAGACATCATTTGTGTGCTGAAACGTTGGGGATGTGGTGGCTTGTGTCCTGGTAGGCTATTAATGGTAATACTGTTACAAATTGATGTATAGATTCTAGCTCTCTGCACTGCCTTTTTATGTGTTTTTGTGTATGTTTAATTAATCTACTATTGTGTAAATAAAGCATTAATTATATTTTCAGTAGATTTTGTGTGTGTATATTCACAGTTAAAATCTTAGGCAAAACTTGGAAAATAATATTTTTAATATCTCACACTTTTTTAGATTTTACTCATATTAAATTATGTTTCATATATAAATATCTGATGGGAAATTAATGCCAAGTTTCTCCTAAACAAAATTATGTACAATAAGTGTTGGTACACTTAATATGAAAAAATTAAATTATGGTCGAACAGACATATAGCTCATATTTCAAGTTTTGTTTTGGTTCAGCACCTGGATAATTACCTCCGTCCTTAAAAGGTTAAACAGAGTTTCCTTTTTTTCCATATTGATTGATTGATTGATTGATACTTGGGGCTATCAAGTACCATTAGTTCCCAGCATCTCAATTCTTAAAAGAATAGTTCATGCACTATAACCACCACAGTGCAGGAGTACCCTGTACCCCTGCTATCCTATTGTATGACATCAAATGTCATCATTTAAAACAGTTCAACTTTTTACGTAGGGTTCACTGGGTGCCACTCCTGGCCTCCACTAATGCTCAGTGAGAGCAGGAAGCCAACAGAGCGGGGCTTAGCTCAATGGATGAGAGGATTCAACTAATGGCACCTCCTGAGCAGGAGATTCTGACTGTCCCCGAGCTGTAGAGGAGGCGGTGATCCCATGTAAGAAGTATGGTTCCTTACAATGGGGGAAGGGGGTTGGTGGGGAGGGTGCTAGGGCACTGCTGGCACCATCACCACTACAGAGTCCTGATTTAGGTGGATTTCTTAAAACGTTTTTGTAATGTGTTATATAGAAATTGCTTTATAAATATTTTCAAAAATAAATAAATAATAACAAAGATACCGACATTTAAAGTGCATGGGTTTGCTGTAAGTCTTGAGGCTATGCATCATCTGCAGTAAGCTCTGCCCAAGCATTAAATGATTCAACCACTCAAATTTATTCACTTTAATTAAAGGAACACTCCAAGCACCATATCAACTACTGCCTGCTGTAGTAGTTATGGTACCCAGAGTGCCCTGGAGTACTTTGTCAAACCGTTTTAGCATGGATTAAAAACTTGACTGGGTTCCATAAGGCACCTGGAGATGTGGTCCTGCAAGCAAGATGTAATAGCCGATCTTCAGGACTCTACCCCACAATTTGTTACACATATATCCAGAGGAAGAAGGGGCTGTATGATGAGATGAGCCCCAGAAAAAATACTAATATGTGGACAATAATTTGCCTGTTTTGAGAGCAAGACTCATTGGTTGGCTCTCTCTGGCTTTAGAGTTACCTGTTGAAGATATAGTTAGGCTGTTTGTCAATCACCCACATTAAGATTTTAAATATTACAGTACTCTATTTTAAAGTACAAATACATGTTCTATATATCCATCTAGTTAAACGGACATTTGATAGTTTATTATATTTATTTCCTATATACAAACTTTTAATATTTTATCTATTTACTTCCAAAGGACAAAAATAAGCATTAAACAAGATTGTCAAATTTATTGAAGATATAAGCATATTTAGAGATCTTGCAGGTAGATTTAATTTATTCGGGGAACTTATGTCAGCTGTATAACTGTTGAATAAAATGTTTCCCTTGGAATTCTAAAAGAAGGCTTGGCACTATTACTACTTGGCAATATGGCACTCTACTAATTATAATTGGGATGTAAAATTCTTGGTGTTAGTAGAGCTGGGCTCACGTCAGAGATTTATTTCTGTAATTGAAAGGTTGAAACTGCATCAATAAAGTTGTGTAACTGTTAGAACTGATTCAATGGTGTAACTGAAAGACATTGACACTGTATTAATTATAGTGGGGATGTAGAATTCTCAGTACCCGTAGATTTGGGCATTTCAACATGACTGCCACATTTATTAAGTGTATTATCAATTGTGAATGCCCATGCTGTGTAGTTAAGTCCCCTAAACTCCTGGTTCATTGGGGATTATGGGAACCACTATTTTAACTATATCTGTGTCCTCCAGTACTTCCCACATATCAAGTTGGGGTGAGTGGTGTGATCCCAGTAGATTTTATTAAAGGGAACCTATAGTCCTGACAATATTTTTTGGGGGGAAGAACTATAAGTTCCCTTATATTGCTTTGACCTCTATACACTAAAGTTCAGCTACATATATCTTACCTCATTTCCAGCGGCATGTCACCCCATCTGCACTGCACGTTCCACCTCTATCTTCTTTAGCATGCCTGCTCTCGTCTTCCGCATTATCATCCAATCCAATGCTTCTCATAGAGATGCTTTGGGGTTAAGATATGCATGTGTGGAAAAATCTAATGGTCTTTGTGAGCAACATTTGATTAAAGAACTGAGACTGAATCAGTTATTGCAGCGGAACTGCCTCTAGTGGCTTACTGTAAAAGACATCTACTTGTGGCGTGTTTAATCATGTAATAAAAAATTGCTTTTTTCTGCAAAATGCATTGTTTTACATTACAGGGCTAAAACAATAGGGGCACTGCGCCCAAACAACTTCATTGAGATGAAGTGGTCTGAGTGCCTACAGTGTCCCTTAAACAAACTCATGTATCTCACAAAAAAAATGTAAATAACATGTCAAATAAAACCATGTTTCATTGTTTCTGGAGATTTTCATTCCCTCAATATGTTTATAAAACATACAACAATTTAGTTTTTAGTGGCAAATATTACATTCCGAGAAAATTTGCTTTGTAAACATTTGAAAGTTTTATTCCCGTAAAAAATGGGAAAATGTTGAACTTCCCTTGAGAAGAAAGACGTTCAAGGTCACCCATGGTTTCTGAACGTCCTTTCTTTGCACCTGTATTATATGTACTATAAACGTATCATTTTAATTGGAATTTATTACATGCATATCTTTGTAAATTTTAAACACTGTGTTCATCAATCAGAACATAGCAGGTTTTAAGTCTGATTGTATTTTCAAGAGCATCTGTTTTTGACACTGTTATTAATTAAGAATATAATTTCCATTTACATAGATAAAAAGCTTATCTTAAAATAGGAAATATCCAATTGGCATAAAAAGATTACCCCTGTGATATGTCCTTTTTTTAGCACTGGTTCTGCTTACATCTAAAAATAGGTACATTGTGAAATGTCTTTGACATTTAAATTAAGCAATTTTCCAGATGGAGCCCATTGTCTTGCAGGTAAATTAATTTTATTTGCCATTGATATTACTTGGGAATTCTTAATTTGTTTCAAGCATCTGTAATAGGTATTAAACTCAATTTATGATTGGGGACAGTGCTTCTAAACTAACCTATACTTACATAATACTCATACTATTGACAAAAATAACAGTGCATGGTGCATTCTGGGAAATTAAAATCTTGGCTGCAAAATAAAGATGAAATAAATAAGTTAAGCTCATCCGAGTTTGCTTTTCTGTATTAAGTTTGCGTGCCAATCATGAAAAGTTGGCTTTAAAGACAAACCACATGACGATTATGCGGATGGGATTTTATTTTATCCAGATCTCAAGTTTTCCTCAATTGAAGGGCTGAAAATATAGGGCCACCCCTAACACTAGTACAATCATGCTATTAGTAGTGGAGAGAATGTACATTAGTTGATCTCTCTTGCCATGCATGTATCATCAAAGAGACACCAACATAATGCAGGATAATCCCAAGAGATATATGAGAGCCATCACAGTTGTAGTTAAAACTTGATGTCAGTGCTATAATTGCCCGAAAAGCAATAGCAAACCTTTTCTCCAAACGCTTACCAGGGATTGGTTCCCACTGCTGGATTGTGGTAACGGAGACTTGAAGTAAGTAATGAATAATACCCATTTCATTATAAAACCAGCATGATGGCACCTACATGTGATGCCAATGTTCTCTTCAATTCTGAAGCATCTGCATTTATGTAGATTTTTCCTTCCCTACTCCAGTTAGTCATTATATAACATGAACACTTTTATGGATTATCCCAAATTTGTTTGAGGAAAAACTGTATTTTAAGATTCAGTACGCCAGTCACCTCTGGAGCACCCAGTATAGAAAGCTAACTGTGTTCTGCTCATTGCATCTAACCATATGCCCAACCCTAACTCTTCTAAGTAATCCTTCCTCCAACGCCAAGTCTACACTATAAAACTATATCCTTGAATCCTTGCTTACGGGCATTATTGTACTCAGTGGCTGTATGTTTTCATTTTTTTGTATCAGTATGTATTTTGCACATAGAAACCCACAGAAACATTGCAATATGTGTGTAGCAAATACTTCAAAAAGTAATACTAGGGTTGACAAAAATTGGGAGTAATAGGGTCACATCGAAGGAGACAAAATACCTCATACAGACTAACAAAGTTTGTCTGCTTTTTAAAAACAAAATGTTTTTAGAAGACTTATTTCAACTAGTGGGCTGCTAAACTGCCTATAATAAGACATTTACCAACAAAAGCAATCTGTCAAATCGATTAAAGTGAAATACACTTCTTACAGGTTTTACCTGTAACCTCAAAAACACCTGAAAAATCTATATAAAAGGAGCTACACTCCTTGTTTTATTTGACTTGTAACTAGAAAAATAAAAGTACAGTCTATGCATATTTATGTATCATATAAATATCTAGTTAGGTTTTTAAAGTGGATGCAGTGTGTGTGTAAAGTGGATGTAGTATGTGTGTAATGGAAGCAGTGTGTATAATGGATAAAGAGTGTGTGTTTGTGTAATGGATGCAGAGTGTACAATGAATGTAGTGTTTTAAGATGCAGTATGTGTAGGGGATGCAGAGGGTGTGTAGTGGATGTAGTGTGTAGTGGATGCAGTTGATATAGTGAATGCAGTGTGTGTTTGTGACTGCGTAGTGAATGCAGTGTGTGTTTGTGTAGTGGCTTCAGTGTGTATAGCAAATACAGTGTGTGTTTGTGACTGCGTAGTGGATGTAGTGGATGTAGTGGATGTTTGTGTAGAGGATGCAGTGTGTATAGTGAATGCATTGTGTGTGTTTGATAGTGCAGTGAATGTAGTGTGTGTTAATATGCTGTGTAAAAGAGGTTGTTGTTTTTTTATCCTCCCCTCCCTGCTTCTTACCTGTCCAAAGAGGGGGGAAGATTACATTCTCTGGGGGTATGGTGGCATGTGTGCTACCAGGCTGCCAGGCACTCTAAACTGCACAAGGGTCCCAGACAACCCTATCTTCACTTTAATGCTGCTCCTCTTTCCCAGTCTTGTGAGCATGGTGTGTGTGCTGTGTGGAGTGTTGCCATGGTAAACCGTGAGATAGAGAAAGGAGTAGCTGGAAAGTGAAGATGGTGTTGGCATCAATATACATGCAGCCGGGGGCCCCTCAGGGGCAAATATATATATATATATATATATATATATAGCGATAATCACTATATGTATATGCACATTGGAACTGTGAGGCCCTGGCACTTTACAGCCATATCTCCCCAGGCCAGTCTCTATGGGCAGTCCGGGGCCCCTCAGGACCGCTGGGCCTGTGACAACCATTATGGTTGTCATGCTCTGATGGCAGCCCTGTGTGTTTGACAGTGTGTGGCAGTATATATCTGTGTGTGTTTCTGAGTATCTGTTTGTATGTGCTGTGTATATGTGTATGGCATTGTGTATCTTTGTGTGGCATTGTATATCTGTTTGTATATATGTGTCTCTATGTGTGTGGCAGTGCATGTTTGTGTTTTCAGTTTGTGTTAGTAATGGTGGATCTGTGCGTTGTTCTATATGAGTGAGTGTCTGTGTGAATGTGAGCATTTATGAAGGTGAATTTATCTGTAAATATATGCCTCTGTGTGACTGCAGTTTCTGCATGAGTGGCCATGGTTCTAACAAGGGGCCTCGATCTGGCATCCTGGGTAATCTTAATCCGACACTGATTGAGCACAGTTGTTAGAAATGCTATATAAATAATAGTAAAATGCTCAAAAATAGCCTGGATTCCAGTGAGATAAAAAATCCCAAATTCCTTGGAGCGCAAAGGGTTGCAATTCTAGTGGATATTTCAATAGTATGCTTTATACAGAAACTAAAAAAAAAATAAGTAATAGGTTCACTGTGAGATATTCTTTATTTTTTATTAACGTATATGTATTTAAATTAACCCTGTGGCTGCTTGGTGATAACAATCATATTTTAACTCAGGTATGCGGAGAAGATTTACATGAACTGACTACTTCTGCAAACAATATATGTTTTTTTGACACATGACTAGAGTTGAGAGGACACCTGGATGTTCGGGTTCGGCGGGTTAGGCCAAACTTCGAAAAAAAGGCCGGGTTCGGGATCGAACTTGACCCCGAATTTGACCCCGAACCCCATTGAAGTCAATGGAGACCGGAACTTTTGGGCACTAAAATGCCTCTAAAAAAGTCCTGGAAAGGGCTAGAGGGCTGCAAAAGGAAGTAAAATGGGAGTAAGAGTAGGACAAGTGCCCTGTAAACAAATGTGTATAGGGAAATCACTTAAAATAACTTGAAATAACTTAAAATAAGCAGCCGCTTAGTAGATAACTCCCTAATTCCCACGGTATTAAGGAGCTATCTTCTAAAACCTGAATTAGTCTTTCAGCCACATTTACTAATACTAAGTACAGATCACTTAGTATTAGTAAATTCTGCCCCTACAGTGGCTGCTCACTGTAAAAAATAAATGAAAAAACCTATTGTCCCCCACCCCTGAACGGCGGGTGGGGGCCCTAAAGTAAAATAAGGGGGGGGACCTATTGTCCTCCCCCCGGCCCTCACCCCTGAGCGATGGATGGGGGCCCTAAGTTAGAATAAGGGGGGGGACCTACTGTCCTCCCTCCCTGACCCTACCCCTGCGCGACGGGTAAGGGTCCTACATAACAATGGGGGGGGGGACCTACTGTCCTCCTCCCCGGCCCCCACCCCTGAGCGGTGGGTGGGGGCCCTAAATGAGAATGGGGGGAACCTACTGTCCTCCCCCCGGCCACCACCCCTGCACGGCAGTTGGGGGCCCTACATAACAATGAAGGGGGGGACCTACTGTCCTCCACCCCCGGCACCAACCCCTGAGCGGCACGGGGGGGCCCTAAATTTAGAATAAGGGGGGGGACCTATTGTCCTCCCCCCGGCCCCTACCCCTGAGCAGTGGATGGGGGCCCGAAATAAAAATTTAACCCCCCCCCGTCACTCCCTTCCCCCCAAAAAATAACCCCTACCTAACCCCCTCACTCCGATTGGTTAGCTTGAAATCCACCAATCAGAGTGCTCTGTGTCATTTTACACAGAGTGGGAAAGTTCTTTGTTCTTTACTTAATCCACCAATCAGAGTCTTATGAGTCAAATTACACAGCATGGGAAAATTCCAAAGAACTCTCCCACGCTGTGTAAAATGACACAGAGCACTCTGATTGTTTGGCTTGAAATCCACCAATCAGAGTGCTCTGTGTCATTTTACACAGCATGGGAAAGTTCTTTGGAATTTTCCCACACTGTGTAATTTGACTCATAACAACACTCTGATTGGTGGATTGAAAGTAACCAATCAGAGAGTTATGAGTCAAATTACACAGTGTGGGAAAATTCCAAAATTCTAAAATTCCAAAATCAGAGTGCTGTGACAGGTAAATGTAGAGACTTTCCTGTCAGTCTCTTCATTTACCTGTCAGAGCACTCTGATTGGATGGCTTAAACCCACCAATCAGAGTGCTCTGAGCCTAATTGCAGGGCGGGGTAAGGCTTTATAAGCCTTGCCCCGCCCTGCAAAGCTCAGTCTGCGTGGAGCCCTCTGTGGGTGAAATTCTTTTTTTTTTTGTGCGTCGGTTATTATGGATTTTTATTTGGCCTTTTTTGGGGCTGAAAAAATAAGAGTTTAGAAGAAAGAAGACATCAAATGGTAAGTTTATTTATTTATTTATTTATTTACAGGTATTTAGATAAGGTTCCCCCCTCATTATTTTTAGGATGAGAGGGGTAGGTAGGGGTTCTATTTTTTTGGGAGAGGGGTGACTAGGGGTTTGGGGACCCCTAGTCACCAGGAGGGGGTAAATTTTGATTTAGGGCCCCCACCCACCGCTCAGGGATGGGGGCTGGGGGAGAGGACAATAGGTCATCCCCACCCCCTTATTGATATTTAGGGCCCCCACCCGCTGCTCAGGAGTGGGGGCTGGGGGGAAGACAATATGTCCCCGCCCCTTATTTATATTTAGGGCCCCCACCCGCCGCTCAGGGATGGGGGCTGGGGGGAGGAAAATATGTCCCCGCCCCTTATTTATATTTAGGACCCCCACCCACCGCTCAGGGGTGGGAGCCGGGGGGAGGACAATAGGTCCCCCCCTTTTTGATATTTAGGGCCCCCACCCGCCACTCAGGGGTGGGGGCTGGGGGGAGGACAATATGTCCCCCCCCTTATTGATATTTAGGGCTGCCGCTCAGGGGTGGGGGCCGGGGGGAGGACAATAGGTCCCCCCCTTATTGATATTTAGGGCCCCCACCCGCTACTCAGGGATGGGGGCCTGGGGGAGGACAATTGGTCCACCCTTATTGATATTTAGGGCCCCCACCCACCGTTCAGGGGTGGGGGCCGGGGGGGGAGGACAATTGGTCCCCCCCTTATTGATATTTAGGGCCCCTCCCGCCGTTCAGGGGTGGGGGCTGGGGGGAGGACAATAGGTCCCCCCCTTATTGATATTTAGGGCCCCCACCCGCCGCTCAGGGGTTGGGGCCGGGGGGGGCAATAGGTCCCCCCTTTAGTTTAAAAGCCCCCACTCACACGTTGCTCACTGTTTAATAGACATGCCCCCTACTCGCAGTATAGCGAGTAGGGGTATAATTTAATAATACTAAGTAACTAGCTTATATAGAGGCTGGGTCACATGCTGCACTGGCCAATCACAGCCATGCCATTAGTAGGCATGGCTGTGATGGCTTCTAAGGGCACACGAGTCAAACGCTGGTTGATTGGCTGCCCTGCTGCCTTTCAAACCGTGTCATTAAATCGCTGAACACACACTGAAATGTCCGTATTCGGGTTCGGGGTCCAAAAACTGTAATGTTCGGTACGAACACGAACTTTGCCGTTCGGGTTCGCTCAACTCTACACATTACTTTAAAAAACTGAAATGTTACCGTAGGAAACTCTGAAATGTAGTCTCATCTTCCAGCTAAATCTGAGGTCACAATGTCTCTTCTTTAAATACATAGAATAAAATTAAATATATATATAAATATATATATATATATATATATATATATATATATATATTTCTCAATTTAGCTATATATATCAGTCTAATCCTTTATCTAGCTAAATTGAGAAATTGTTTATATACAGGGATTGTTTTGGAGATTAAATTGACTTTTACCCAAGTGAACACATTCAGAGGGCATCTTGTTTTGAATTACCTATGTTTTAACTCCAGTCTGATATGTCCCTTTAAATATATGCCAGCATAATACAAATTAAGTACATATTGCTATGCACTAAATTGGTATTCCAAACCTGGTTACCTGGAACTGATAAATTGCAGTAACAAATATATAATGAACTTCTGAGATGTCACTAAACTATAAATTTTTCATTGTAAAGCAATATCTTGTCCATTTTTTAAAACACTAAGGTTGATAATGATTTCATATTTTTGGATAAACGTTTAAAATTATTTTTTCAATATATAAAAATTTAAAGAAACATCACATATAAAAAAATATAAATATATAAAAAATTTATCAAATATTTTTCAAAATATTAAATCATTTGGAAAGCTTATCAAAATATTAGTTTAAGGCCCAAGTACTTATTGCATTTCCAGTATGATTAACAGGTTAACTGTACTATTTTTTTGATATTTCAAAACCACTTTACACCTTTCCTGGTCTATGAATACGGTTCTAATTTAGTGAGTGTTAATGTCTAAATGGTATTGGGCTATGAATAACTATGCAGCATAGATTATTTAATATACAAATGGAAATGTGTGAAATAAGAGTTGCAGAAAGCATCACTGATGGCAATGCTTTCAAATCTGAGAAAACCTCACCTTTCATTGTTCAAGAAATATGTTTAAGAATTCTTTTGGCTTGCTAACATGTATCGCAGCTTATAATCATGTTCTATGTCCAGTGAAAGCATTGTGTAAATAAATAATTGAATGCATAATAACTTCTGTTTGGTTTCATATGAATAAATAAATAGTAAATTAGAGAAAAAAGTGAAAAGCAACATATGAAAACGCCAAGGCCTACGTTAGGTGGTCACAACTTCCTATATGGTCATGTTATTAGTGTTAGGTTGCCTATTCATACCCAGAGTCATTCCAGTGCTTGTTGTAATGTTTTACTCATATGCTGCATCAATAGTAGTCCGAGGATACCTTAGACACCTCGAATCCATCCAACTTCAGAATATGTGATGTGAGGCACCCTCACAGTGCTTTTTTTTTTTTTTTAAATCTCCACTTCTAAAATTCTCCATCTCAGCTATAGTCAGAGTTTAGCAAGTTTAGCCTAAATTGTGCCATCCATATTTAATTACTGAATAACTCTGGTCGTTATTATTGAAATCTTGATAAAAGATAGCCATTGCTAAATAGGCCCACTTATTGTTATTAAATGTTTCTATAAAATTTTTAATCTTGTATCGCACTTTTTCTTTTTCCTGTTAAATAATATATTTATAGCTTACTTAAATAGCAACGCATAAAAACATTCAGTACATAGTAGACAGCTGCCTCTTTCATCCTTCATCTCACTGACCATATGTGCAATCATTATTTAATATTTAGAAATCACGGCAATTATATTGATCGTAAGTGCTGGATTAAGAGTATTTTGGATCTAGTGCTCATATTTTTGATGGAACTAATTATAGAATTTTATAGATTAAAAACATTAAAATATCTATACCTCTTAAGTGTCCTGTTAACGAGAAACAGCGCCAAATTGGGACCATGCTCTGTCATAGTTTACTTCATTTGTATAGTCTGACACTATTTACTTAACACATCAATAGTCTATTATGTGGTTCACAAATAACTATGATGCCAAGTTTAACACACAAGGGCAGAAAACGGACAATGTAATTTATAGAGTAGGTTAGGGTCAAATTCCTGAGGTCACACAGAGAATGGAAAAAGAACAGGTGAGCACAAAATGTAACACAGGCTGTATCCATGGATCGTGCAATGAATAAGGTAAGAGCACCAACAAGGACGCAGAATGGAATGTCTACATACTTTGTGGAGTTAAACCATGGTTTATCTGGTGTCCGAAATAAAAAGAAAGGGGGAATTGTGTCTATGACTGCAGCAGCAGAATCTAATGGCAATATGAGATGTGCAACTCTTTTGAACCAAACATGATACTGTGTCCCTTGTGTGTGCGTATAACAGTGTTGATGCATGTACAAAGTGCAGAAGATGCTCAAGAGCACAGTGTCAGTAAATCTCCTGAAAAACACCATGACCCTAGTAGATACTGACTAGTTTACAAATGTGATTTTTGTTTCTACATAAACATCACCACATACCATTGTTTATTGAACAAATAATTGTTCATCTCTATCTAAAGAGGATACATGTGTAATTCAGCCAGTCATGTATTGAGTTTTGAGATGTATTCAAAACCCACAAATTACTAGACTCCGTCTCCAGCTAAAGCAGAACTTGCTGGTTATTTACCCTGCAGACCAAACCACCTTACATTGTAAAGCTCTACAATGCACCGCACTCTCAGAACTGTAAAAAGGTTAGACTGCATATTCCAGTTATTTTGTAGCCAGACTATGTAGTTGCTGAATATTACTTTTTTTTTTTTCGTAAAGGAAGCTATCCACTCATAATGAAGTTTAGCTAGCGTTCACATCTTTGGCTATTTGTGGCTTCAATTCACAATACAGCAGAATAAATTAAGTTTGTTAAATTCCGATGTATGCGTGACTTGCTATGGCGAAGGTAAAACTGAAGGTTTGCTGTGTACATTCTGACCGTTTGAGTTTACATTGATACAGTGTTAATCATTGCAGCAGTCATGATAGGAGTTTTGTTTGTACAATGCATGTTAACAGTCTACTAAACAGTCAAATATTTTAATATATCACATATTTACACTACTTTGACTCTGTTATTAATTCAACCTTTAATTGGGACTTATGAAGAAATTAAGAAATGCATGGTATATAGCACTTGTACACTTTTAGCCATAGTAGTTATATTTCTAATACCTATGTTCAGATAATATGGGGAATATTTTTTACTGAAGTCATTATCCCCATCCCAACATTAGGGCGTGCTAAGCTGTGCTCGAAAAGGAGGGTTCTGAACACTAAATTTGGCCAGGGATTGTGAATAAGTGGCTACTGAAAAAAACTGAACATACTCCATTTTAAATACCCTGGGTTTTCAACGTTTGCAATAGTTATGCTATGATGGGGTAATTTCCATTCCTGGTCAACATAGGACCAGCAAACCAACCACCAAATTTCAATGTGTATAAACTGAAAAGGGGAGAGCCCTACATTTGACCCTGTAACTTTTTAAAATTCCATGAGGGGCACTGTTGTACTTCCAAGGCATCACTGAACACACATATGCATATTTTATTCCAGTAAAAGCTAACAGTACTATGACATTCACAGTTAAAATACCATGCAGAACATGCACAATAAACAAAAAATATCTTAATTTCTCCCTTTTTTTTAGATTTTTAGATTCTGTTTATTTAAAATTATGTTTCATGTTGAAACATCTGTCATTGGTGATCACCAGAATGTTTTTTAACCCCTTCAGCAACTTGGGATGGGGGGTGGGAGGGAAAGGGGCACTGTAGGGTCCTGCAGTGCCATGACAGGTGCATTGTCGCCATGTGGGCTGGAGGAGCATGACCATTACATTTTTCCCAACCCACACCAATGAAACACTGACACTTTAGGGTATGGGTCAATATGTCCACAGCTTTTATTTATAATATATAATAATAATAATAATAATAATAAAGATAATATATAAATAACATAAAAGCCATTGCCCACCCCCACATCCTCAGCCATCCATCATTATCATTTTCCACATATCAATTCGCAAGGCAATGACCCATCATATATAACATAACATAACATTGTATAACAAGATCCAACATTTTCCACACGATCCTGGCAGGGGTATACTTTGATACCCCTACACCACCTGGGTTCTGAGCTACCACCGAGCTCGAAACCACCAACAGGTAAACAGTCCATATTGAAACAGCCAACTCACTACTCTTGCTCTATGCTTCCTTAAGCAGGCCCGTTACCCCCTTAACTTTCCTTCCACTAGCCTGCCGCTGTGACCAAGCGGGTAGAATAAAACCCAACACTAGAGGGAGGGAGGGACCAATTCAGCCTAGTAAGTCAATTAGTAATGAGGTGTTACAAAATGGCCAACATTTATATTAGCCTACCCAGAATCCTGATCTGTCAATCACCAAACCCTGCTCCACCTAAGCCCGCCTCCAATCCCTGTCAAGGCCCCCTCTCCTAAGCTGCGCTTTCTTCTTGGGGCTACAGGAAAACTAATACCTTTAAGGTCCTGCCACAGCATTTGTATCAGTTTGAGGTCTGTGCCATTGCAACACCTTGATTCTTTTCTTTTTCAATCATTCTGTTATAGATTTGCTGGTGTGCAACAGGATAATGCTGGATCATTGTCCTGTTGCACGATCCAATTTTATCAAAGGTTTAGCTGTCTGACAGATGGCCTCAAATTTGACTCTTGAACACTTTGTACACAGTAGTAGTTAATGTGGTAAACTCAATGACTGTAAGCTTTCCAGGTGCCGTGGCTGCAAAACAATCCAAAATCATCGCCCCTCCACAACCGTGCTTGCCAGTTTGTATGAGGTGTTTCTGCTGATATGCTGTGTGTTTTTTTGCCAAATGTGACATTGCACATTATAGTCAATCTTTTCCACCTTGTTCTCGTCTGTCCAAAGGACATTGTTTCAGAAGTATTGTGGTTTGTTTAGATGCAACTTTGCAAACTGAAGTAATGCCGCTATGTTCTTTTTAGAGATAATAGGCTTTCTCCTGGCAACCTTTCAAAACAAATCAAACTTGAACTGTATGTAGTGATGTAACTCTAGGGTTTTTTTTTTTTACAAATTTTATATATATATATGCATTGTGTGTTTTACATAAACACACAATGCATCCCTTACACACAGACAAAAAAAGTGCATCCCTTACACACAGAAACACACAATTCACATACACTCAAACACACAATGGATCCCTTACACACACACAAACACATAATGCATCCCTTACGCATACAGAAATACACAATTAATCCCTTACACACACACAGGAACACACAATGCGTTCCTTACACATAAATACACAAGGTATTCCCTACACACACACAAACAAGAACATATGATGGGTCCCTCACACACAAACAAAATCACACAATGCATCCATTATACACACAGAAACACATAATGCATACCCTATGCATGTATCCCTTACACACACACTATACACTTCATTACCTATACAATGACACTTTATCCCCTACACAAACTAGATTGCCTTTAAACTACATTTCATAAACATTACAACCTTTTAGAGTAAAACACAACACATCCCCTACACAACCTGTGAGCGGGGTTAGGGGTGGGTCCTGTAGGCAGATTGAAAGGTGGCCCTGAAAGCCCATGCTTTGTGCTGTGATACCCGATCTTATGTCTAAAGGTTTTAGTTTGCAAGCATTTTTTACAACCAATCTGGCAAAAGTAAATAATATAGTAATACTATTAATGCCAAACTAAATAACGCAAAAGTAAATGCCAAACTAAGATTACTATTCCCTACCTTCTGGTAGTACACAAAACACAATTCAAGTTTCATGATGTAAAAAATTATTAATTTCCCATCACCCCCCACACCATCTGTTCATTTACATATTGAAGTCAAAAGCTGAGTATCAACTCTGCAAATCTCGCAACCAGTGAGACTTGCTAAATTACAGTAAGGGATGCAGTAGTGGATGCAGTGTTTTTGTGTCTAAGGGATACAGTATAATATTGGCTATAAGTACATACAACCAATCATGAGCTAGCGAATGGCCATCAAAATAAGATAAATGCGTGTCAATATTCAGAAAGACTTTATTTCCCCTGAGGTCATTGGAGTGGATCAATGTTGCATTATTTGTTATTGTTGCTGTTTTCATTTTGGTTGCATTGGATCTTAGAGGTATATTACAATCGAACATCAATAACCGATCCATAATGTTTTCTAACTTTTAGTCCCATGTTGGTTTTTAAAATGAACATAATCCACAATTTCATTGACTATTCTACTACCAGTTACCAGTAATTCAGAAAAAGTCTGAAAACTTTATTGACTAGTTCATGATATACTTGGTGGTCGTGCAATGTTGAGCCTGAGGCTAATACCACGAGGTAAACATCAAAATCTGATGCCTTCCCTTTTTGATTACACAGCAGGTTGAAGGTTACACTTCAGTTGCCGTAACTAAGCCATTTCATGAAATAACTGGCAAAAAGCTAGATCCATTTGTTGATAAGATCTAATATATTGACTCCAAAAAAAAAAAAGTATTTTAAGTTCTTAATCAGATAATACAGGCAATTAAAAACATGGGACAAATACGTCCCTTAGTCCTCAATCTATTATGTTCCATGTGGACATTTCAGTGTGTATGTTACTTTAAGGAAGTTCCAAATGGGCATTTCATATAATGTGAACACGTATGTTGTGTTCTTGATTATGCCATGTTATATTGCAAGTGCAGTGTTTATTATTCATTTCATTTGTTTGTTTGGTTAAAAAGGAATC
Organism: Pelobates cultripes; assembly: GCA_933207985.1. Classification (NCBI taxonomy): domain Eukaryota; kingdom Metazoa; phylum Chordata; class Amphibia; order Anura; family Pelobatidae; genus Pelobates; species Pelobates cultripes. The sequence goes on from OW240912.1 coordinate 45,116,258, forward strand.
ATTGGTAACAGTTTGTTCAAGGCCCTGGGGAGATAGCACAGCTAAGCGGACAAGGGCACATGTATGAGTGTGGGGATAGATGCATGGGATTGGTTGGGTAGGAATGTGTGGGTGAGATTATGTTCTGTGTGACTTAGTGGCAGGTGGTGTTACCTCAGTGCCACTTGGGATTCGGGCCAGCAAACAGCTTCCTGTCCTCCTGCTCCTGTTTGTCCTGGGCCTGTCGGTTTTTCCAACTTGAGGGATGGATGTTGAGGTGATTTTGGCGCCCCTCAGGGCTGCTGCAGTGCTGGATGGATATCTTTAACAGGCGCTTGGTGGCAGCGACATCCTTGATCATTTGCCCGCAGCATTTTATCTGGCTTACGCGGCTCTTGCGGGCTGACTTGGCTGTCTGGGATTCCTTCTTGGCGGCGGCGACATCTGGGGTCGTTTGCCCGCAGCATTTTATCCAGCTTACGCGGCTCTTGCGGGCTGACTTGGCTGCCTGGGATTCCTTCTTGGCCTCTTATAATGGTAACACTTACTGGCAGGCCCCAAAGGTTTCTAATGCTGACCTCCACCTGTTTACCGATGCTTGGCGGCAGCGACATCTGGGGTCATTTGCCTGCAGCATTTTATCCGGCTTACGCGGCTCTTGTGGGCTGACTTGGCTGTCTGGGATTCCTTCTTGGCGGCAGCGACATCTGGGGTCGTTTGCCCGCAGCATTTTATCCGGCTTACACGGCTCTTGCGGGCTGACTTGGTTGCCTGGGATTCCTTCTTGGCCTCTTATAATGGTAACACTTACTGGCAGGCCCCAAAGGTTTCTAATGCTGACCTCCACCTGTTTACCGATGCGGCTGGCTCGGTGGGTTTTGGGGCCATCCTGGGCTCGAAATGGTGTCCTGACTCGTGGCCAAAGGCTTGGCACGTGGAACTTGGCCTTCCTGGAGCTCTCAAAAAACACCTCACCTAGGCAAATAATAATAAGGGTTTACTTACAGTATATGATCATACATTGCATGACACAATGTCAATGTACCCCATTCTTGGCAGGTCCTACTCTACCAGCCTAATGTTTGCTCTTATGAGATTAATCCACTTACTTAGGAATACTTCCTTATTTTAAATAAAACTATTACAATCTGTGTTAACAAACAGCATCTGGGTTCAGGGCCGGTGCAAGAATTTTTGCTGCCCTAAGCAAAATAAAAATTTGAAGCCCCCCACCTCCCCCAATACGCACTTCCCGCCAGGTGACATCACAATGCCCCACCCATATGATCTGTCATATGAACCAACACCAGTGCTGCACACAGTGTGTGTTTACATTAAAAAGCCTGCAGATACAGGCTATAGACACCAGAACCACTACATTAAGCTGCAGTGGTTCTGGGGACAATAGTGTCCCTTTAACCCCTTAAGGACCAAACTTCTGGAATAAAAGGGAATCATGACATGTCACACATGTCATGTGTCCTTAAGGGGTTAATGTGAGGTAAATAAAAAATTAGTGCCACTAATAATATACTAGATTGACTACTTACAACCAAATGAGAATGATGATGGGCCCTGGCTGCAGTCAGGTTCCATTTGTCTGGTGTAGAATAGGCTCTCTGGAGACTGTTTGTAACTGTGGTCACCAAAATCAATGTTCTGGGGGAACGGGAAGCAGCTCCATTTTTGGCTGCCCCTTACACAGCTCAAGGTCTGCACCCCCATGGCCTGACAGTGAGTATGCCCATAAAGTCCACCCATAGAGTATATAATGTGTGTGCTTATGGAATGTAGTGTATAGGGATACCAGTTTGTGTAGGTGATGCAGTGTGTGTGTGTGTAGTGGAAGCAGTGTGTTTTTGTGTAAAGGATAGAGAGCAGTGTGTGTTTGTGTGTAAGGGGTGCATTGTGTGGTCTCTCTTTCTCTCTCTCTCCCCCCCATCTCCCTCTCTTTCCCTTTCCCCACCTCCCTCCTCATGTGGTCTCTCCTTTCCTCTCTCCTCCCCCCCTCCCTCCCCAGGTGGTCTCTCCTTTCCTCTCTCTCTATCTCCCCCTCCTTCTACAGGTGGTCTCTCCTTCCCTCTCTCTCCTCCCCATCCCTCCCCAGGTGTTCACTCCTTCCCTCTCTCCCACCCCCTCCCTCCCCATGTGGTCTCTCCTTTCCTCTCTCTCCCCTCCCCCTCCCTCGCCTGCCTCCAACTCCCTCCCCAGGTGATCTCTCCTTCCCCCTCTCTCCCCCCTCCCCAGGTGGTCTCTCCTTCCCTCTCTCTCCCCCAGGTGGTCTTTTCTCCCCCCCTCCCCCTTGGGTGCCTCCTACCTCTAGTCACTAGTGTAGCATGGCCAAGCTCCGGTCCGGTAAGTAATAATGTGTCATTTTGTAGTTTTAGAATGTTTTAACTTGAAAAGTGTCTTACTGTACATGACTTAGAGAATGAAAACAGTACTAAAATGCTTTGAATTTCACTAACTCATTAAAGAGTTGAAGTGATGGATATGTGTTTTGAATGTTTTCTGGAAAAGAGAGCTAGTTTGTGTATGTTTAGCAAAGCATGATGTATTGAAGTATGTTCCAACTCAGTGGAGCTCGTTTTATTGTGGACAGAGCCAGATAGCCCTGTATTGTAGAATGCACAGGCAATATCGTATTTGATAATTGAGATCAATAGCTGGAACAAGGTATTAAGCTTTCTGAATATTTCATCATTGTATAATAACTTAAGTCATGCTTGGGAATGTAACAGAAAGTAGCAAAAATTGCTGTGCATTTTCCCTTTTTGTAAACAGTTAGAGGGACACTGTAGGCACCCAGACCACTTCAGCTCATTGAAGTGATCTGGGTGCCAACTCTCATTATCCTTAACCCTGAGCATGTAAATATTGCAGTTTTTATAAACTGCAATACTTACCTTGCAGGGCTAAGTCCTCCTCTAGTGGATGTCTACCAGACAGGCACTAGAGGGACTTCCGGGTTCTTAGACGACTTTTGGTCGTCTAAACGAAGCTGGACGTCCTCACGTTATGCATCACCATTGGAAAGCATTAAATAATGATTTCCTATGGGGAGATCCTAATGTGAGCGTGGCCATTGCAGCGCATGTGCATTAGGTCTCCCCTTCCGGCGGATATCAGGTGGGAGGAGCGTGGGCGGAGCTGAACCAGCACCAAGGGACATCGGTGCTGGACCGGGGTAAGTGACAGAAGGGGTTATTAACCCCTTCTGCACCACGGGAGTGGGCTTTGACAGAAGGGGAAACTATAAGGCCAGGAAAACGAGTTTGTTTTCCTGGCACTATAGTTTCCCTTTAACATATTTGGCTGCATGTTATATCAATTATAGAGGTCCTTATATGCGGCCTTAAATATTAGAACCACATATTTTTAATCTAAAGTGTTTTCCTAAAAGGCTGTAAGATAGGTGATACTACTTAAATATATATGGCCGGGAATATATACAAAAAAATTTCCACTTAGACATTCACAAAATTTAAATTCAGTGAATAGTTTATCTAATCATTTTTTTTTTTTTTTTTTGTGAAACATGAAAAAAAAAATTACATTTTGCTTCCTTCTAAATCCAGCAAGCATTTAAATAGTTTTCTGCTTGTGTGGATTGGAAAGGCGGAATTGACTAATTTTATACAGAAAAATTAGTCCTGTCATTGAAATCTCTCACTAAACCCTACTCACTAATTATTAGGGAGATAAAAAAAAAACACCCTTAATACTTAAATATATATTTTGCGAACCAAGCTTCCTGACTAAAAAGAATTCAAAGAAATATCAGAGACATTCTTTTGGGCTTGCTTTCAGGTACTTCAAACACTGTTTCCCACTTTCTACTACTGTCTAAACACTCACTATGCCATTGTGGCACTTGTGGTTTGAGGCTCTTCGAAATGTTCATAGCACTCTGCAAATCAACTTACTTTCTTGGATTGCCTTAATAGTTTAAAATAAACTTGGTGCTAACTTTCACAGGTGCTAACGTTAAAGGGTCACTATAGTCACCTGAACAACTTTAGCCTAATGAAGCAGTTAGAACTAAGGAGTGATTAACCCTGAAGAAATACGATAGATAAATAAAAAGACAAATACCATAGAATTTTCATTTATCTATCGTATTTCTTCGGGGTTAATCACTCCTTAGTTTTTTCCTTATTTAGCACATACACTAGATAATATATATAGATTTGCATTCACTTCAAGTAACAATATTTTTCACTCTCATAGAGATTATTACCTTAAATATTATGAAATTATAATATATTTTTTTCAAACACATATTGATCTAGTTACATTCTGGGCTCTTTATAAACACTTGATTATAGTTAGTTTTATGAATTTTTTCCTCTTACTGTATTTATATAACACTTGTTTAGATTATGTCCAGAAATATGACAGCTATTATAAAATATTTTCATACTCAGCAGATGAAATTGGCAACTGTTATTATTTATAATTATTTGCAAATATATGTGTATCTATTTCCTTTTTTATGCTTTCATACCCAGCAGATTAGATTGGCAATTGTTATTATTTGTAATCAATATCAAATACATGTGAATCTGTTAGTCTGTGATGTGCATTTATGCTTGGCTGAAATTTGTTGCGATAGTAAAATGATCTGTACCCTACACCACGGAGTGGATGGCTTTATCTCTATGAAAGGAGATGTTCTCTCAGTGGTGGCAGTTTACACAGCGGTAACCAAGGCAGAATGCATCAGCGGTTGCCTAGGTGCTGTGACGCCTCCTGTTTTGAGACTCGGCCCCTTCTATTACGTGGTGTGGGAGTCCCGATCGGAGGCACATTTTGGGTATTCAGTAATCTAGGATTCTTTGATTACATTTTGTTTGATTTATTATTATAGTTTGTTTTGTATATTAATTTTTAGCTGTATTTATACTACACTTGTCCATACATTTTTATTAATACGACAGTTATTATGGGACATCTTGATATCCAGCGGATGAAATTGGCAATTTTCATTACTTATAACCATTTGTAAATATATTTGTATCTGACGGTTTTCTATGTATGCCCTTATGCCCGGCTGAAATTTGCTAATATAGTAGGATGATCTGAGCTCTTAACTATGGATTGGGCGGTTCGGTAGCTTACACAGCAGCAACCAAGGCAGTATGTGTTAGTGGTTGCCTAGGTGCTGTGACGCCTCTGGGTTTGAGACCCGGCCCCCTCCATCACGTGATGTGGGAGCTCTTTCTGGAGATACACATGCGCCAAGGCGCGGAGTGTACGCCGGACATTGGGGGATATGAGATACAGCTGTTATGGTGAGTGTTGATTGGTAGAGATGCCCTATATATGTTTGTTACTTGCAATGTTTTATGCTCTTTATGTCCTGATGAAAGCTCCGATTGGGAGTTGAAACGTTGACTTCGCTTGAATTGACCTACAATAAATTGGATGAATTAAACCCAAGAGTGCCGGTAATTTTTTGATATTTGTTATATATATATTATATATATGTTATATAAATGTTTAATATACATGCAAAAAAGAAACACTATATATATAACAGTTGTTAAAAATTATATACTTTAACAATGCAATACTACTCTGCTAGACATGAAAAAATGATTCCAATCCAACATGTGGCTTCACCTTATAAAGGGACTGAGCATGTGACTTTCCTTACCCAATCCTGGTGTGCCATTTTATGGGGAGGAGTCAGGCACCAATCTTGGCCGCAAGGCACAGTCAAAGAAAGTTTCCAAAAAGGTGCTCACTACTCCCCCTAGTGGTATAATTCTAAATTGACACTCATAATAAACTGTATTAAGTGATTTGTAATGAATAAGACCCTAATAAACCTGTGTCCTTTACATATATATATATATATGCGACTGAAATTATATATATAACGATCGATTGTCATGTAAATGACTTTTTCAGAATTCAAATGATAACTTTTTACTGTCTAGACATTAGAAGGTGGTAATCGCAAACATAAAACAATAGTACTATTAATACCAAACATTGTACATTTTATTGGAAAACATCCAATTAAAACAACTGAATTGTGTTATTTCTACAGTGCCCACATATTGCAAAATAATACACAATAGATCATTATTCTGAGACAATGCAAACCAAATTAAAATAGCAGAGCCAAGGAATAAAGAAGATTGCTTTGTTTTTGCTTGTAAAGGCTTGCTGAGAGATAAATGCAGATATATATGTACAAATATCAGAGATAGATATATTTAGATGTTCAAGGAATGTAATTCATCTTGAGTTTTCGATGGACTAAATGGAGTAAGGCAGGTGATATAATACAGAGAGCTGCATGAAACAGATTTTGAAGGTATGAATGGGAACATACTTTGAAAGAAAGAAATGTGTAGTTATAGTCATTGAATGGTAAGGGTGAACATTATTTACTCTTGGAGAACAAGCCTGCACAATATTGGCCGGATACATTGTTAAGTTTAAATACTGCTTGGATTTAATTTCCTTTGCCGCTTGCTTTCAGATATACACCTCTAGTTTCACATTGAGTCAGCATTATTGCGCCATTTATCTGGAACAGAAATAAAAGTTTAAAAACACAACACTATCATATATAACTTAACCCACCATGGGTGCGAGCACAAAATACAAAATAGAGTTTTTGGATTTAGTTTCTGTGCGCTCAGTTTTTCAAGATGTAGGGTATTTCTACTTATATATTATATTTTTATGAATTATTCCTCCGTGGTACCAATCATTTTTACACCGGTATTTTTATGAATAAAATTGCCATTGAGTTTTTATATTTATGGATGTCTGTTTTTATAGATGGCAGTCGGATGTAAATGAGAATATATAACATCAGTGGCTAATACTGGATTTGAAAGTATTAAAATAGTTAATTGTACAGGTGTTTTTTTTCCGCAGCTAATGAATTTGTAAAAAGATGTTGATTGTTATTATCGTATTTGTTTAGTATATAGGTACTGATGCTTACTGGGCACCCCAGTGGTACTTGGTCTCTGTTGCTGCAAGGTTGACTGAGCATAACACTTGTACCACAGCAATGGGCAACTGGGTACTGTTATTGTTAGGGAGCAAAGCCCCTTATTTAAAAGAAAAGGTTATAGAACATAAAATAAACCAAGAAGCTGAGAATTTACAGCTAACACATTGACTGCCCTATTTTAGTGCCCAGGAGATGAGGACAAATGTGGTGGCCCATGCTGCTTATTTGCTTCATATACCCATTCTCCACTCCCCATGAGAATAGGTCGGGCCTCTGAACAGCATCCCTTGGTTTATAAATACCCCCCTTGCTTTTTGTTTTGCCCCTACAACTTTGTGCATGATGTGGGGGATGGCGACAAAGTCACATGGCTTTCTCGCGGTGTAGCCACACTTAGTTTTATCTTTCTTTTTTCAACTGTTTTTATTGTAGCTTGTCAACACAAGCTTCAGGTAAAGGTAATCTAAAATCTACAACTTGAAAAGTTAGACCACCTACGTTTCAGACTTTTGGGTATACTACTTTTCAAACTAATCTAAGCTAAACAGTGTGACACTGTCGCAGTAAGTAAAATGTGGTAAATGAACTGTGTGGCCAGTTTGGAAGTTTTTCTGCCAGATAGCCATTTCACCAAGCATGATTTCAAATACATTACAATGCCAGGTAGATTATAGTGTTGGTGTATATTCTTTAATATGCACAATGACCACAAAGAATTAAAATAATTAGAACATTTCCTGTGATATCAACATCATGTAACACATTATTTAATATGTAAATACATATGGATATATATATCTACAAGCATCTCATTTTAATCTAGCCAGCTATTATATTGTTAATATTATTATTATTATTCTCATTTCAAGATATCTGTTTGAAAACAAAGAGACAGATAATCACGCTGAATTATTAGTAAAATGCCTTTCTAAACCAAAATAATAGTTTGAGTTTGGGAATTAAATCCTTCATGGGCTCAAAATAGTCTCTCTTTACACTCAACTCCCCATAAGTGACAGTTTGATTTTAACATCATACACTCCATGCTGAAGGTATACTTTGCCCTCCAGATACAGTCTTTTCGTCTTGCCCTTGTTTGCCATCAGCTTACTCAACATGTCAACACCTCTGTGTCTACAAAACTAGGAGAGAAAAAAGATTCTATGGCTTTTGATATACCTCCATCCTAAAATGCCTGTTATTCCCTCCCCCCCTTCTGTTGTTTTCCCCCAGTTACAAAATAAAGGTTGATCACTCAAACTGTATTGTGCGATTGACTTGCATGTACTGTTTCTGAACTGTAAGCTGCAAATACATTCAATGAAGGTTAAAAAAAAGAATCAATGACCTGTTAAGTAGACTGTGTTTTACAGTCATACAATGCTATTATCAGAGTGTTTGTCACATTAGTAGCAAATATGGTATTTAGCTTCAATATGGTCAACATTCAAATATCAGTGCACCAGTCAAAGACAATGCTTACCATGACTTTTAATTAAAGGGGAAATGTCACCATTGAATAAAACATAGAAAATCACCTATAACTTGGGTTAATCTATTTTCATGAGATGCCCTGTTTTCTTTTACATTTGTACTAAATGTTTAGCAAATGTCATCATATTTCACTTCAGACAAAGCAAAGCCAGGGCAAATACTGCAAATGAAGAGGGGGGAATAGAACATAATGTAATTCTCCTCTTTTTAGTATGCTTGCTCTATGCTGACTGCAAGGACAGAGCTTATAACAATGATTGGCAATACAGGAAGCTAACAGTTGTGGGATGAAGAGGTGTAGATTTCTATATTTAAAGGGACACTATAGTCACCAAAACAACTTTAACTTAATGAAGCAGTTTTGGTGTATAGATCATGTCCTTGCAGCCTCACTGCTCAATTCTCTGCAATTTAGGAATTAAATCACATTGTTTATACAGCCCTACTTACACCTCCCTGCATGTGACGTGCACAGTCTTGCAAAACACTTCCTGTAAAAAGTAATATAATGTTTATACTACCTCTATTGCAGATTCTGTTACATTTAGAATTTCGTATCTCCTGCTCTGTTAATAGCTTGCTAGATCCTGCAGGAGCCTCCTGCGTGTGATTAAAGTTCAATTTACAGTGCAGGAGATAACTTTTAAGGTAAGTTACATCTGATTGAAATTAAAACCAGTGAAATCATGCAGGCAGTGTCAGTCACAGCCATGGGAAGGAGTGAATAGGGCTGCATAAACAGAAACAAAAGAGATTTAACTATATATAGTGTGTAGAACTATAGTGTCCTTTAAATTTTAGATTTCACACTTCATAAATGCATATTTAATAAATATAAAGATAAGTTAATAAAATAGTATAAATCCTGAGAAATGGTTGTTCCCTTTCAAAAGCCTAGTATGTGAAAACTGACACATTTAAAAGAAAGTTACATAGGTGATACATTTGCCTATGGCTAAAAAACAAACACAAACTGTTAAATAATCATAATTTAAAAAGAAATGTATAGATGAGTAGATTGTATGTATCTCATTTATAATTTAATGACAAGGCAAACCTCTCTGTGTTTCTAAGAATCATTGGCATGATAGCTTATGCATGATTTCCTCAGTCTGTAATTGTTCTCCCAATCCACACAATTCCACTGGAATTCTTGTGCGCAATCAAAAAAATATACTGCATGATTGTTTGTGCTCTCAAGGGTCATTTAACTATGTATTAGCATACCCATTTTAGTAAGTAAGTTTCAAAATGTACCAAAGCATGCATTTTAATATTGTATGCTTCAATGATTTGATTCCTTACAGAAAAACATCTATAAATTCAGTAAAACGGAATGGTCAGGTTTCAGTGTTTATGTATTGTAATCATCTTAAATTAATAAAGCGCACGCTTCTAGGAAATAAACTAGATATACTATTTGGAATATATAGTTTAGTTTGTGATGTAAACAGGATGTTTACATTATATTTCTTACATTTTATACGTTACATTGTAAATTGTTCTGACCAAAACAAAGCCAAATTCCGTATATCCAAAGTATAAAAAAATGTCTGTTTCTCAGAAATGGCAATGTTTTACATTGTCCTAGATGCACCAAAATTAAAATGTAGTACTTTTGGAGCTTAGAGGGTGCCTTATCTTACCTTATATAACATTAGTGCCAATGTAGAGCCCACAAAATTATACAAAGTATGTGTAAGGGAAATAGTAAATGTACTATTTTATGTATTTTATAGAGAAATAATTAACTACTTTGCATATGTTATTTCTATGTATTTTATTTTATGTAGTTCATATTTATTATATAGTGTTCTTATCAAGAATACTTTACAATATGTAAAATACAATCATAATCATAATATTGATATTACAAAAAATATAAAAATATCAAAAGAATATATCATATAAAAATGCAATCAAAAATATCAAAATATGAAACTATTAAAATATTTTTCAATATACTACAAAATTATTAAATTGTTTGGAAAGCTTATCCAAAGTTATTAAACTGAGGCCATAATTAGATACACAGGTGGAAGAAAAAATTAAAATTGACCAATATTTAGATTTATCTTTATGATAATAAACCTTAAAAAACTGCAACAAAGGCAGAAAATCTCAGTATTATTATTATTATAATATTTAAGAGCGCCGTCAAATTCCGCAGCGCTTTACAATGGGTGGACGAACAGACATGTAGTTGTAACCAGACAAGTTGGACACACAGGAACAGAGGGGTTGAGGGCCCTGCTCAATGAGCTTACATGCTAGAGGGAGTGGGGTAAAATGACACAAAAATGGTAAGGATAGTATTAGACTAATGACAGTTGCAGAAGAGGAATCAGGAGCTATTAACAGTTTAATTGATACGCTTTTATGAAGAAGTGGGTTTTTAATGATTTTTTTGAAGGAGTGGAGACTGGGTGAGCATCTAATGGAGGAGGGAAGCGAGTTCCACAGGAACGGTGCAGCCCTCGAGAAATCTTGAAGGCGAGCATCAGAGGTGGGAGTACGGACAGAAGATAGACGTAAGTCTTCAGCAGATCGTAAGGGCCTAGACGGGACATACTTGTGTATAAGGGAGGATAGATAGGTGGGAGCAGCATTATGTAGAGATTTGAAAGCAAGAACCAGAATTTTAAATTGAGCTCTATATTTTATAGGAAGCCAATGTAGGGACTGACAGAAGGGTGAGGCATGGGAGGTGCGGGCGGACAGGAAGATGAGCCTCGCTGCAGCATTCATTATGGACTGTAACGGCGCTAGTTGAGAGCACGTAAGACCACTGAGAAGCGGATTACAGTAGACAAGGTGAGAAAGGACAGTGGTATGGACCAACACCTTAGTCGCATCTGGCGTTAAGTGGCGGTTGCGCGCAATGTTTTTGAGATGGAAATGAAAGGATTTGGCGATATATTGAACATGAGGCTTGAAGGAGAGGTCAGAGTCAAAGAGAACACCTAGGCAGCGAGCCTGCGTGGTGGAGCTGATGGTAGCACCGTTGACTTGGAAGGAGACAGACACAGGAGTAACAACACTTGAGGGAGGAAAGACCAGTATATGAATATATAAACCTGGACTATTATATATAGTATTGTTTAAAGAAAACAATGGGACAAATAAAATGTACTACTAGTCTTTAATAGCTGGTTGGGTTTTGAAAGAAAGCCTCCAAGGAATATGAGTAGTAACTACGCAAACACTGGGAAACTCATGAACTGAATTATAAACCTTATATGGTAAACCTTATATGAGGTACCACTGATAAATGCCTGCCATGTCTATAGGATAGTACAAGACAGCTGACCTAGTTGGCAAATGGATCAAAACTCAGCAGCTTTTTAAGGGCACCCACTAAATCTGTGCAATTTATGGATTTAAACTGATCTTTTTTTCCAATAATCTGTTGTTGATTACCCAGGGTAAGTGAGCTCCTCCAGTTCTGATATCTAGATCTTAAAGGAGCACAATAGGGTCAGGAACACAAACATGTATTCCTTACCCTGTAGTGCTAAAACCATCATCTAGCCACTCTGACCCCCTCTTGTCTCCTTAAATATAGTAAAATATCACTTGTATTGAAGTCTGAAGCTGCTGCCTCTACCCTTGTCTGCCTCAGACCTGCCCCTGTCTGCTGACAGAAGTGGTGGTCTGAGCCAATCACAATGCTTTCACATAGGATTGGCTGAGACTGTCAATGAGGCAGATCAGGAACAGAGTCAGCACAAGTCAAACACAGCCCTGGCCAATCAGCATCTCCTCATAGAGATGAATTGAATCAATGCATTTCTATGAGGAAAGTTCAGTGTCTGCAGGGTGGAGACACTGAATGGCAGTGCTGCTTACTCTGCAGCACTGCCCCAGGAAGCAGCTTTAGCAGCCATCTGACATATCTTGTGTTAAGCATTTTTAAATAAAGAAATATAGAGGAGTGTATCTTTTACACTTGGTAGGAACTATCCTGGAGTACACTTTCAGGATTATTGTTTCAGGACTTATACAGAGTAGAGTAGCAAAGTAGAGTTTAAATGCCCTAATTGATTAAGAGCCTATTGAAGATAAGAGCTCCTGAGAAATTAGATCTTAACAGTTTCTGTTGATTTAGCCACAGATTATCAGTAAATGTTTTGACATGTCGCCATTTTAATTGATATATTTTCTCATAGTGAAATTTCTACTTCTTTGGTAACATTTCAGATCTTGGGCTACATTACATTAAAAAGATATAGGAATTTTTCACATTGTTTTCGTTCTCAATGACAAGTTTACCTCATCCTTGTGTGAAGATAAGAAATACAATATAATCTATAAACACTTATTCCTCCAATAGTTCTGTAGATGATAAACAAATAAATAAGAAATTAGAAATGTGTCCATTTACACAAATTCAGTGATGTAATAGTTATTGAATTTGATATTCGATTTTTCAAATACATTATAAGATAATTGTTTTGCTCGAAAAGAACCTGGTACTAGAGGGGTTAAACTGCTAGCGAACTAAATACATCATCTATCTTAGTTCATATATTGATCAAAAAATAAATAAAAAATAAACTAGCTGTATTGCAATTTTAAATATATTTTACACAATATTGATATCTCATATCACATTGTGAAAACAGATCACAAAGATAACAGGCATTTGACTCATTTGAACTGTTACAGCATGGATGAGATGGAATTTTATGAAAGACTATATATCCTGAAGCTGACCTCGGTGACAAAATTAATATTCTTGACAAGCACTGTAAGCATATTTAAGATGTAAACAGCACAGACTTTGCATTCATAGTCACTCAATAACACCACGCCATAATGCATACAGCCAGGAGCTAATGTGCGTAACGGAAATTATTAAAGTCCCAAATATACTTCAGTGCACAGATGCGAACTTACATGCAATGTGTTTTATATTGAAGAAATTTAAAAAAAATGTTGCACACTAAGCTTGCTACAGGTTAAAATTGTATACAGATTTATTACATTGCTTCTCATTCTTTAAGAGGAACTTTTCATATAATGTTTACTAAACTCTTATATTAAACAAGTATGTATGTTTATAGTGTAAAAATAAAAATAACTGTTGAAATCCATTTTTTTTATCCTGCACCTGCATGCCTCTGTCATAGCTGTCAGGATTATATTGATCCAGCAAGCAGAATAGTATCACACCCTAGAACTGAGGTAACAGGACTTAGAATGGCCGGACTAGCCAAGGTCAGGGACACAGAACGAGACACAGCGATAAGGAAAAGCCAAAAGTCAAGGGTACCATAGAAATAAGAGGCCTGCATACTAAGGGAGCGCATCGGTTGGCCCATGAACTTAGGGCCACCCAGTGGGCATTTGTCAGCAATGGCCTGGCTGTGCGCTGTAGCCTTTTAACAGTGCAACCTGGCACCTTCTTATCAGCACCATGGAAGGAAGTGACAGCCATGAGCCACTTCCTCCTACAGAGACTGAGCCCCGGCTTGCACGGGAGAGAGAAGGAGAGGGCAGAGAGGAGGGAGACTGGGTCGGGAGAGTCAGCCCCCAACTCCCAACAGCCTCAGCCACCACACTGGACCCCAGGGAAGCCACCCTCCAGCACCCAAAAGGTAGGAAATGTTGCATGTCTGTCTAAATGTTTGTGTCAGTTTGTCTGTGTATATGTGAGTCTGTGCCAGTATGCCTGTCTGTGTGTGTCAGTATGTGTGTGTGTGTCTGTGTCAGTATGTCTGTCAATGTATGTATCTTTGTGTGTCAGCATGTCTGTCAGTGTGTGTGTCAGTAAACAACATTATGATGTATCTTGCTAAATCTTTAAAGAGTTCCTCCAATCGCTGCTTCAGTGATCTGAAGTGGTCATGGTGCCTGCAGTTTGTAGAGTGAAATGATGCATATACAAACTGTAACCCCTCTGCTGTTAGAGGTGTAACTCTACCTCAGCCACATCATTGGAGAGAATTATATTTAACTTTACATGCACAGTGTGCCATTCATTGGCATTCAAGAGTGGCCACCAGGAACGACATCCAGAATCAGATAATATTAATCCTCCTGCAGAAAAGACTAGGAACCCATTCCCTATTATTGTGGTACGGGTTCAATGTATTCCTGTCATTATTATTATGATAACCTCTATAATGAGGCTATGGTAGGTATGATGCTTGGAGTCACCCTTTAATGTAGAAAAAAGGAAACCCTAATAAACAAACTTTGAACTCAAGTTGTAGGTAATTTTCCATGGATTATTAAATGGTGTAAATTTCAGAGAAGTGATAGTTGCCTTTCAGGGGCACCTGGACATGTTTAAGTTTAAATAGGATAACTTAATTTTTTTTTTTTATCGTGAGCAATATTTTCTACTTTGCTTATATGTCATAAAATGCAGATGCTCCTGCTACTGCCATGCATGAAGAAATAAGGCAGGCTGAAACAGTCCCATCATTTCCTGAAGTTTAGAAGCATTATGGGAAACCTCCAAAGATGTCTGCACTAGAGAATCATCTTGAGTTTGTGGTTTCTTTTATTATCTTACATGTCCATAATACATAGTACACTTTGTACTTGATGCTCAGCGTGGGTAACTCCTTGCCAAGCAGGTTTTAAGCAAGTTACATTTTGCAACCCTACCTAAGCCTGTTACGTATATATTTAATCAAATACATTATGTTCTCCATTCTCTACAATGATTTCCCTCAGTCACTGGGAGAAGTTGATCAAAGTTGGCACTTTATACAGCGTTAATAATGCTGAGTCTTTGTGGTAAAATCGTTTGAGTGTCAGAGACAGCATTTTGCCTAAACAGATGGTGATGGAAATCATATTGCAAGATTGATGCCCAAATTTCTGAATGTGCAAATTATTACTATTTTTGGCCTCAATTTTGAATTTTAACGCATCAGTTTATCATAATTTGCTGTTTAATAGCTAAATTGAACATTGTATACGAAAAAAAAAAAAAAAGCCTGCAAGTCATGTCTTTATTATAAAGATAGAGTAGCTAGCTACCAGTGCATTATTTGTTGTCTTTCAGGCAAACCGGTCAAATTAATATATTATTGTGTGTCTGATTTTAGAGTTTCTTCAAAGTTAACCCCTTAACGCCGTTCTATGCCATCCCGCATTAAATGGGCTTTAAAGCCGTTGCGGCGGCATAGAATGCCGTAACGGCTTTGAGCCCTGGAGCCGCTGGGATACTCACCTTCCCGGCGCTCCGCTTTGGGAGGACTGCCTCACAGCCCAGACAGCACTCCCATGCCAAATCAGGCCCCCGGGGGCCATGTGATCGCTCTCAAAGAGTGATTACATAGCCCCCTATAGCTGGCTGTGGATCTGCCAGCAGGGGTACTGTCTGAAATGTCAGTCAGTCCCCCTGCTGGTGGGAAGTTTAAAATAAAATTATTAGACAAGTTTAAAATAAATTAAATGTATTTATATATAAATATAATATAATATATATATATATATATATTATAAATATAATATATATACATCTTATATATATATATATATGTAACGTCATATGTAATGTATTTTAATATTAATATAAGTACATATGTTAGTATTAAAATAAACTTAGTATGACGCTACATATATATAAGATATATATATATTATATATATAATACATCAATATATATTTTGTTTATATATATACGTATAATTACAAAAGTAAATAAAATAAATAAATAAAATATTAAAAAAAAATAAAATAAATTATATATACATATGTAATTTCATCTAACTGTATTTTGTTATTAATATATATATATATATATATTGCTAACAAAATACACTTGTATTTGACATTCTATATCTATCTATCTATAAACTACAAATAACTGCAAATATTTATATATAGATACATATATATAATTACATAAATACATAAGTATACATGTAGAATTTAAATACATATATATGTATATATATAAAAATTCTACGTGTATGCTTAAGTAATATTTTAACATAATTATGTTATTTAATTAATTAAAATTTGATTCACGTGCCTGACAACCCAGGCAGCAAGTGCAGAGAATTAAATTTGCACGCACTATATTTAACCCTGTAACTTTCCCAGACACCATAAAACCTGTACATGGGGGGTACCGTTTTACTCGGGAGACTTCGCTGAACACAAATATTAGTGTTTCAAAATGATAAATTGTAGTACAACAATGATATATTTAGTAAAAGTGAAGTTTTTTGCATTTTTCACACACAAACGGCACTTTTACTGACGATGTTATTGTTGTAATATGTTTTACTGTTTTGAAACACTTATGTTTGTGTTCAGTGAAGTCTCCCAAGTATAACAGTACCCCCTATGTACAGGTTTTATGGTGTTTTGGAAAGTTAGAGAGTCAAATATAAGGCTTGCATTTCATTTTTTTCACATTGAAATTTGCAAGATTGGTTACGTTGCATTTGAGACCGTATAGTAGCCCAGGAATGAGAATTACCCCCATGATGGCATACCATTTGAAAAAGTAGACAACCCAACAAAATTATATATAAGTGTGGGTGCACTTAATATGAATGAGATGAATTACGATTGTGCAGACATATAGCGCAAATACCAGTTTTTGTTTACATTTTGTTTTGATCAGAACGTGCACTATTGACTCCGTCCTGAAGGGGTTAAACCAAATTTTCTATTTACAATGCTGTTTACTAACTGGTGTATCTCTGTCATAACACCAAAGAGTAAAATTACTCCTCATAAAATGTAAATGGCAACTCCATTTGCTATTTATAAATACATCATGGCTCCAAAGGCATACAGTAGCATAATATTGGCTTAAATAGGGTAAATCTTGCACGTATCTTTTTGTCTTATGCATCAATAAAGGCCAGATGATTGGACACCTTCTAGCTGTAGGTATACACTTGTAGGGCCAGAGGTTTGTCCTCTCTTTAAACCTATACATGCATGTACATCAAGAAAATTGTGTATTATCTGATGTTTGTTGGAGTCCAAGGACTGAACATTTTTTATTTAATTTTTAAATTCTTTATTTTTGTTGTGCAAGGGGTTTACAACAGGCCTGTAAAGCCACAATAGCTAATGCAGACATTGTGAAGCATACAACATCATGACATTGGATAAAACTGCATAATTTTTTGTATAATAAACATGGCCATGCAAAATATGTCAGTAGGTGTAAAAGTATGAGCAAAAATGAAAGCAGATTAAGAAACTCACTTGTAGTTAGTCTAAGTAGTATAGTGTAGTGTGACAGAAACATGACAGAGAGCATACTAATAACAGTATTACCACTGGGTAGTAAATAATGGCCTTAGGGAAAAAGCAATCCGAGACTTAAAATAACATGAAACAGGTTAGGTAGGTCGGGTGGTAGTCAACATGTTAGGTGATTAACTTTGCTTATTGTGAGGAAAAGATAACATGGCAGCTATGTCAAATGGCATCCACGGAACTCAGAGGGAACTCACAGTGTAGGCCAGCATACAGTGAGGAAAGCATGCTCAGCCGACTCCTCTAAACGGCAAGCTTAGCAATAAACCTCGAGAAAAAAAAATAAGTTATGCTAACTGATTATATGAATAAACAAAAGTATATAATTGAAATATCATGTGTGGTCTAAGTGACAAGCTAGGTAGACTTGTCTGATTGTCAGGGTGTAGGTTAAGAGCCAAGCTCAGTCATACCATGCAGTTACCTCTTAAGTGAAACACTAGGACCACTAGATTATAAAGATAAAGCTAGCTTGTGTCAGATACTTATACAGTTAAACTCTGAGTCCACTGGTAGGCCATGTTGGAGAAATAAGGAGATAATAAAAGGCCAAACATAAGAGAAAACATAAGTTTCTGCAGTGCCCAAAAGGCTGGCATCGGCATTATAAAGTGCTAGCATCCATCACTACAGATTGGCATTTCCATGTGGCTCGAAAGCCGGTAGTTTCCAGACCCGGGCAGAGGATTGGCAGGCTCCCCCGCCTCGAGTGTTACCGCAGGCCACAGAGAAACTTTTCATGGGTTATGTTTGGCGGAGTTGATCACAGTCAGACCAAGTGCTTGCCAGGATGTTCCCCAGAATGTATAAGCAGGTTTGTGCCAAATATATAATGGTTTTGTCCGGTTTTAAGCTTATTATAATGTTTTCCCTCTGGAGCTCCAGCAGCATGCCACCATCTTTGTTGGCAGTAAGGCCGTGCCCCCACGGACTGGACATTTTTGACCCCAGTTATTATTATCTTCCACATCCCAGCCCACTGGGTGGAGGACAAGGTAAAAGATGGGTCATGGCTGCCTAGAATGCATCCAAACACTCAGTGTCTCCTCCCTCTGCATGCAGACACTGAACTTTCCTTATAGACATTCATTGATTCAATTCATCTCTATGAGGAAATGCTGATTGGCCAGGGCTGTGTTTGAATCATGCTGGCTCTGCCCCTGATCTGCCTCTTTGTCAGTCTCAGCCAATCCTATGGGGAAGCATTGTGATTGGATCAGGCTACCACTTCTGCTGATGTCAGCAGACAGTGGGCAGGTCTAAAGGAAACAGGGACAAAGCATGCAGCTGGAGACTTGAATCCAAGTAAGATTTTACTATATTCAGGGAGGCATGAGGGGACCTGGGTAGCTAGATGGTGGTTTTAACCCTTTAGGTTCAGGAATACATGTTTGTGTTCCTGACCCTATAGTGCTCCTTTAATTATTTCCTTCCTCTATATCACTCTAATGTGTGATATAGTTAATGCTATGGATTGGCTTCAATTACATGCATTTTTTTTTTTTTTTTAATGGTGCAGACTTATAGTTGTAAGCAGCATTATGGTTACACAAGTTACTTTATAGACTTAATGCAAAACCTGCATATAAGTCAGAAAAAAGAACTAGACTAACTAAATTGGGTTATGCTCAAACGTCCACTTGTGAGCAGTGATAGTAAATATCAGATCTGACTTCTGAATTTAACTCATTTTAACAGCAATGGTGGTTTCACCAATAGTTAGTTAATTGAGATGAAACAATAATAAGTTTTGATCCATTCCATGAAACTGTATTTTAGATTAACCATCATTAAAAATGTAAATTGCTTAGAGGTCCTAAAACTTTAAAATTGGCATGTGTGGATATTTCATAATTATTGTACTTACATTCACTCTGCTTAGTATAATACAGAGAGAACTATCAGAAGTTTGGAAGCAATTGCATTTGGAGGTAGCTACCTTGTTCGTTTTACACCCACTTGGCTGGTATTTTTCATTTGTGCCTTCTGTTGCCATTCCTGATAGTTATACATATAATTTGCATAGAAATCAGCCTCCCACAGCAATGTGTTCACAGGGATTCCTATACCTAGCTCAAATGAATAAACAAAATAAAAACATACTTATACTAAAGCTTATTTATATGCATTGACATAACTGACAGCTCAGAGCAGAAGGAGAGAGTTTATAAATACACTATCACCAATGAAATCTCTAATGCCAAATCTACAAAAAAATTATGTTACGAGAAGTTGTCCTGCTTAATTATGAATGTTTTCAATGGCTTCCGTAATTGAACTAGATATGACAATCCTTTGAGCCCCCACATTTTAAGATGGATCATTCCAAAAAGGAATTATTTAAAATGACCAACTGTCTAAGAAATACATAATGCATTGTTTTTAACCCCTTAAGGACACATGACATGTGTGACATGTCATGATTCCCTTTTATTCCAGAAGTTTGGTCCTTAAGGGGTTAAATCAGAACACTTAGGTGTGAGATGTCATGTCATCTGTTGTTGTTAATCTGAGGTTGTATTCACCTAATTTTAAGACCTGCTAATAAACAGATGATTGTTATTATGTCTTGATATGTAAAATCATAGAATTCAAAGAGGGTGTACTTACTTTTTCCCATGAGTGTATATATAAGAAATCATAACTGGAAGTCACAAATAGGACTGCATTATTTGTAATTTTTAATTTAGTCTTTATTCATTTATAACTTAAACCTTAAGTGTGTGTTGGTGCCTCTAGCTGCCTCTAGCTTCCTCTTTGCCTGTCTATCAGTCTGTAATTTACAGTCATTATATGAATTAAATGAAATATATAATCAACACAGTAGGTATGCTGCAGGTACCCAGGCCTCCTATCTGTTCTGCTTTTGGCAGGAAAGGACCTCCCAATCAGAACTCCTGCATCTAGGGACACAAAAGACTGATCCGGATAGCACATTGCATCTCATAATGTTGTGAAGAGGGCACTATTTTATGTATTTATTTTTCTACTTTTTTAATGTGGCAGCTGGTTAGAAAGCATTGGCCAGCCACGATGTAATTAACCCTTGATCTGCCAAGGATTGTTAACTATTTCACTGCTGGCCGTTTGCACGGCCAGCGGCAGATAGTATATAAAATGCATAAAATCAAGTGAACAGCAATTTGCAAATATGCATTTGGTTTTAGTTAAATCGGTGCTTTGTGAGTCTTCCAAATACTCTGTGTAGGATTTGGATGCAAATGCACTGATTGTAGTCCAGATACCAGTAGCATCTAGGTGATTGCTGCAGATTCGCCCAGGCTGACCTAATTCCCACCAGAACTGGCTCTTTAAATATGAGAACTGCTATTGCAGCCAGAATTTGGGAATTTTCACTGGGTTTTGTCCATACGGACAAAATCCTGTGTTTAGTGAACAGCCCCTCATGCCTGTTAAATACCTACCTATGAAATTGCTAACTATTATCTCCTATAGCAAAATCACCTATAACTCTTTACCAGTAAGCTAACCTAAGGCCACAAGACAACAATCCTATCTACAATTAAATACTTACCTAGGAAAATAAATATATTACATTAGCATACTGGATACTGAAAAAAATCTTTAACAGTAATCTCATTAAAATTCTCAAGGCCACAATCCTGTCTTTTAGCGGATTAACTGCTGATCAATTATTCGAACATAAATATTATTCCAACATTGTCAATCAGAATATAATGACATCCCAAATGGATGTTTTCAGTAATCCTAGGAGAGTATTTAAGAATTTGACATTTTGGTTTTTTTTATTCACAATATGCTTGGATTGTGTTATGTTAAAATTTTAAACACACTTCAATTTATTATTTAAATTTAACCCTTGTGCCAAAATGTGGATGCACATGTTTACTTTGATTTTTCATTGCATAGCAATGCACGATGTGAAATTAGCCCATAAACCCCCATGTGTTTTCTTTTATGCTGCACTAATGCTTACACCTTCGGCAGAAAGATATTCCTTTTCAATCTCAGTATATCTTTGTAATATTTGTTATATAATGATGTATGCTTTTCCCCTTCTGAAACCTACTGTATATGAGACAAATATGGCATTTTGTCTTCAAGTGTAACATTATAGAAACTCAGAAATATTGCAAGAAAGGGGATACTGTATATTGCCTAAAACGTGTATCTTTTATAGAAAAAAAATTAGTAATAGATAAACAATAAACATTTGCACATTTATTTTTGTTGTATGTCAGAACAGCAATCTATACAAAAAATGCTGTTTTATTCTTTATTTGTGTGCTAGCTATGCCCACACAGTGGGATATCAGAGGCCCAGAAAAAATCCTGCATGTTACTTGACTCCTGCATAAGACAAGTATGAATGTTACTAGTGCCTTTGTCAGCCACATAGTGTTCACAGATCAACAGAATTTTGCCTGTTTGCCACAATTTGCAGACATGGCCTCGGTTATCTTTGCCAGGGCCAGACAGAGGAAAAAATTTGGCCAAGGCATTTTTTTATCACAGCAACCCAGTGGGATAGGAGCGGGGTCAGAGAGGGGGTTTGTTGTGTCATTACCAATGATAAGCACTCCTCCCCCCAAAGTGAGCATGTTGGTTCAATACTCTTTCAGGGCAACCCATGCTGAAGAGCTATTGCATGAAAAAAGGCACTGGATCTGTATTTGTACTGTGCAGCGCAAACAAATTTAATGATATGCTTGCACTGCTTGTAACCTGTCTCTGGTGTCTCCACACCTTCTTGGAAGTCCCCACCTACCACATGCCATTACAAAACAAACCAAGGCCATTTGCATATCAGACTGATCCCACTAGAAGGGTGGTCCATATTCAAAATGTAGGCCATCTCTCTCTCTCTTTATGACAGCTACAACAACCCCAGATTATCATTTTGGCCTTGTTTGTCCTTATCAATGAGGTATAGCCAATATCCCTTTAGGCACCGTATGCAGGAGGTCCATGTCTGGATTACCCCTTAAATTTTGGGAGAGCAAAAACAAACAAAGGACAAGAGAGAACTGAGAATGGACAACAGCTCAAGTAGCCTGCCCATTGGTGGGTCTCCGCTCAGATCTTAAACTGGTTTTAGCTTATCTTGTGCCAGTAAAAAAGGAACCATGACCATTTGCATATCAGACTGATTCCATCCAAAAAGACGGTCCAGATCTAAAATGCAGGCCAGCTCTCTGCACGAGAGCTACAACAACCCCAGATAATCATTTTGGCCTTATTAGGCCTCGTCAGTGAGGTATAGCTAATATGCTTATAGGCACCATGAGCAATGGTACACGTTCCACGTTTGGGTTACCTCTTAAACTTGGGGAGAGGAAAAAAATAAGGTGCAAGAGAGTACTGAGAATGGAGTACAGCTCAAGTAGCCTGCCCTTCTTTGGGTCCCCACTCAGATTTTAAGCTGGTTTTGCTCATCTTGTGACATTACTAAAAGAACCAGGGCAATTTGCATATCAGACTGATCCCACCCAAAAGGGCAGTCCACATCCAAAATGCAGGCCAGCTGTCTGCATTAGAGATACAGCAAACCGAAACAATAATTTTGGCTTTATTAGGCCTCATCAATGAAGTATAGCTAATATTCCTCTAGGCACTATGAGCAAGGGGTTCACGTCTGGATTACCCCTTAAACCTGGGGAGAGTAAACAACTAGTTGCAGGAGAGTACTGAGAATGGAAAAGAGCTCGAGTAGTCTGTCCTTCTTTGGGTCTCCACTTGGATCTCTGATGTTTTTTGGCCATCCTGAGCCATTACAAAAAGAACCAGTAAAATTTGCATATCTCCTATGTCATAGTTCCTTTCTTTCTTTTTCAATTTCCTCAAAAATAACTCACAAGGACGTAGAGGAGACTCACTAAAGGACCTTTGAGAAAACACAGCCTCCACTCCAATTTCAGATGCATCGACTTCTAGAACAAAAAGTTTATTAGGATCGGGATGGACATGCAGAAAAGCAGAGGAAAATGCTTGTTCCAAAGACTTAGAAGCCTGCTTGGCCACCTTGGACCATTGTTTGGTAGTAACTCCCTTCTTGGTCGTGTTGGTGATAGGAGATATTTTCTTACAGAATTCCTGAATGAACCTTCAATAATAGTTGGCAAAACCCACAAATCTTTGGATAGCCTTGATTCCCAGCAGCAGAGAACATTCTAAGACTGCATTTAATTTCTTTGCGTCCATTTGAAACCCTTCACCAGAAATAACATAACGTAAGAAGTGTTTGGTTGAATAAACACTTCTCAAGTTTGCAATACAGATCACTACTGAGGACTGTTCAAAGAAAAGTACATACATGGATGGGGTGTGTTTCATACCAGATGAGTGTATGAGGATGTTGTCAAGATAAACAATAACAAATCTTTGAAGGTACTGTTGGAAATGCTCATAGGTAATCACCACACCTCAGCTACCATGGACTTAAAGTTCTATGCAGATCGTACCATGCCCCAAATACCTGGGGACACTCAATGAGAGACCATACAAAGGAGTCCATTCAGAAAATATCTGATGTTTATTAAATTAAACAAAGCTTATGGGACAAACAAAATAAGGGGCGTCTAGAGAGGGGGAGTATCATAAATTACCAATCAAATATTGACTACTGTTAACTAACAGCATGAACAAGCTTGTGCAAACAGCATGAAATGGGCATATAACTTCCAAGAAGGGGGACATGGACAAAGATGGTAATGAGGTCAGAAAACAATAAATCCAATAGACAGTATAAACACACTCTCAGATAACAAGAACTATGACAGGGCAAGGAAACAAGGACAACCAAGAAGTATATATACCCTACTATGGGTTGTGATTGGTTACAGAGGACCATGATGTCACAAATGTGCATACATCATCAAAAGGTGACACATAGATTGACATTATAAAAGGAGACCAATGGAAGGTTCCATGTCATGTATAATAAGGATGTGCATGGGCAAAAAATTTGGTTCGGTTCAGCACTTCGGAAATTCGGGATTTCAGCAATTCCGGACTTCGGCAATTTGTCACTTTGGTTCGGTTTGGCACTTCTAAAATTTAAATTCGGACCGAAACGATTTGCACATGTCTAATATATAATGTCATATTGAGGCACCAGGAACCTAGGGATGTGTGGGTGTGCATCAGAACACAAAAGAGACATAACTTTTGTGATTGCACGTTGTCGCGAGGGACAGCTATCATGGCACTTCCCATACAACTCAGTTATTTAACTTTATTAATTAAAAAAATATTAAAAGTTGGAATTTCTGGTTAATCAATAATTAAAAAAAGAAAACCATCAGGAGCATGATACTTTATTGTTTCTCTGAATCTTAGGAGTTATATCTTAAATGAGATAAATATATGCTTGTTGGCATGAGTCAAATTCTATTCTTCATGTTAATTAAATAAATATTTTTCAGAACACAGTGATCCTAGATCATGTTTCAAACTGTTTAAATGCCTTTATGTTCAGCAATGTATTATTAATCTTACACATGAAAAATAAAACAGCTAGAATTAGTTTTGGAACTTTTAATAATTAATGCGACAGAACATAACAGCCATCAGTATACACAATTATCATTAATAAAAAATAATTAGACTGACTTCTGGTGTGACTTAAGTGTTTGAAATAGTTCTACAAAGAGGAAAACACAGCAGGCACATAAATAACAATGTATAATGTAAAATAATCCTAAAAGATTTTTTTTCTCCCATTAAAAATATACAATGTAGATAACTATGCAAATTCAGCTTTCTTGTTAATCAAATATGCTCCTATTTGTTTGTATTTGGATCATAAAAGTGACATTTATTATAGTTCCTCTGTTGCTGATAAGGAATATTCTCTGACAAGATGCTATCATAAGCAGTGCCTCGTGTCGCTTCAGCTTAGACTCTAGTATTGAACTACATATACTGTGTAGAACTAATTATAGAGACCAGTTTGCTAGCATTCTTGTATTTTCTATTTTAAAAATAAATCTGGAACAAGTTCCGAACTGTATAATATGAGGCAGACCCATTTTTGTATGTGTAACAATGTAATTTTCGCAAATAAAAACCTTATAAATATAATAAATCAACAGGTTGTTTAAAATAGAAAATTAATTTATGAACAGACCAGAATTATCACCAAATAGAAAAAAAAAAAAAAATGTTAAATAAAAAACATAAGCATGGTTCCCAGAATGTCCTTATATACCACACGGATTCAGGATCAGTGGTCTTTAATTTTGCATTCATCTGCGTTTGAAGTAATCCTACTTAATCAGGATTAGAACTGAAACAATTTCAGCTGACAAATAAGAAAACAATTTTTACTTACCTGATTCCTTAGGTTGGGATATGCCTCTGCCAATCCGGAAATCTAATGCACATGCCTGTGA
This sequence comes from Pelobates cultripes, assembly GCA_933207985.1. NCBI lineage: Eukaryota > Metazoa > Chordata > Amphibia > Anura > Pelobatidae > Pelobates > Pelobates cultripes. Next base: position 45,142,334 of record OW240912.1, read on the forward strand.
GTGCCGCCCGTGCATTAGACCTTCCTCATAGGAAAGCATTAAATCACTGTTTCCCAATGTCAGGATACTGACAGGGATCCAATACGCAGAGTGCGGACAGAAGGAGGTACATATACCGGACCTTAGAATGGCCGGACTAACGTAGGGACAAAGCAAGAATAGTCAAAAGGTAAGCCGAGGTCGAGGGAGCCGGAGGACAGGTAAGCGAGATACAAGCCGAGTCAAAGGAGAGGAGAGGACAACAGGACAAAAGACAAGCAAGGGTCAAAACCGGAAACACAAGATAAAGAACGCGCTGAGTGACTAGCAAGCTAGAACCACGACAGGGCAATGAGCAGTAGTAAAGGTTTCCTTTAAATACCCTGTTACCTAAATAGAGACCACGCCCCCAAAAGGTCCGGAATAGCGGTTCCCGGCACTTCATGTAAATGCCGACGTCATGACGTCGACGCTAGCCGTCGCGTCATAAAAGGGGGAGGAGCTAGCGCGGCCGGCGCGAAAACGGCCGGAAGTATGCCGAAATGCTAGGGGCAGGGAGCCCCTAAACAGAGAGGATGTCTTCCCTGGATTCAGCACCAACAGGTACCCTGACAGTACCCCCCCTTCTAGAAACGCCCACCGGGCGGATGGGACCGGGCTTAGAAGGAAAACGAACGTGGAAGGCCCGAAGAAGACGAGGAGCATGCACGTCTATACCAGGAACCCAAGACCTCTCTTCTGGACCATAACCTTTCCAGTCTATGAGGTATTGCAGCTTCCCCCTAGAAATACGAGAATCAAGGATGGACTTGATGATATATTCCTCCTGACCATCCACACGGACCGAGGATGGAGGAGCAGAGCGGGAGGAAAATCTGTTACAAACAAGAGGTTTCAATAAAGACACATGAAAAGAGTTAGGGATGCGTAGAGTAGGAGGTAGATCCAGCAAATAAGAAACCGGGTTGATCCTCCTCAGCACCCTGTAAGGACCAATGTAACGAGGAGCAAACTTCAAGGAAGGAACTTTCAGGCGAATGTGTCTGGTACACAACCAGACCCTATCACCCGGAGAAAAAATAGGAGCAGGCCGCCTACGCCTATCAGCATGTGACTTAAACACCGCGGAACTACGTTCAAGAATTTGTCGAGTCTGATCCCACAACTTTCTCAGGTTGGCTATATGAATATCAACCGACGGTATACCCTGGGAAGGAGACACCGACGGAAGAACAGTAGGGTTAAAGCCATAGTTCAAGAAAAAGGGGCTATTACGAGTGGAACCACAAACAAGGTTGTTGTGAGCAAACTCCGCCCAAGGAATCAGACCGACCCAGTCATCCTGGTGTTCAGAAACAAAACAACGTAGATATTGCTCAATTTTTTGGTTAGTGCGTTCGGCTGCTCCGTTAGATTGAGGATGATAGGCCAAAGAAAAATTCAGTTTGATGCCCAACTGGGAACAGAAGGATCTCCAAAAACGGGAAATAAATTGGGAACCCCTGTCTGACACAATCTCATTGGGAATACCATGTAAACGGAAAATTTCTCTAGCAAATATCACAGCCAGTTCAGGAGAGGACGGAAGTTTAGGCAAGGGAATGAAATTAGCCATTTTAGTAAACCTGTCAAGGACCGTGAGGATAACCGTATGCCTACTGGAAGCTGGTAGATCAACAATAAAATCCATAGCCAAACAAGCCCAAGGTTTGTTGGGAACGACTAAGGGCTGCAATAAACCACAAGGGAGATCCCGCGGAAGTTTATTCCTGACACAAACATTGCAAGCCTTGACAAAGTCTTCCACATCCCTACGTAAACCGGGCCACCAGAAGTCTTTGGAGATCAGGCAGTAAGTTTTGTGGATGCCGGGGTGACCAGCGAACTTGCTATCGTGAAAACAGCGAATAATGTCCACTTGGAATTTGGGAGACACGAACAAGCGGCCCACAGGAGTACGTTCGGGAGCAAGAGATTGTTCGTTCATAATATCAGCGAGCAATGGAGAGTGTATTTTGACATTGGTGTTGGCGATAATATTGACTTCAGGAATAATAGGGAACAAAGTGTCCTCTGTAGAGGTGATAGGTTCGTGCTGACGTGACAAAGCGTCTGCCTTAGTGTTCTTAGAACCAGGCCTGTAAGTAAGCATATAATTAAAGTGTGTAAGGAACATAGACCAACGTGCCTGCCTGGCAGATAATCTTTTGGCCTCCCCATATACGATAAATTTTTGTGGTCAGTCAAGATAGTAACTGGGAGGACAGTGCCCTCTAACAAATGTCTCCATTCCTTTAATGCCATAATGATAGCTAAAAGTTCTCTATCACCAATGTCATATCTCCTTTCAGTGTGTGATAGTTTCTTGGAAAAAAAACCGCAAGGGTGCAGCGGCTTATCTAAACTTTGTCTTTGGGACAACACTGCGCCTATCCCTGTTTCAGACGCATCAACTTCAAGTAAAAAGGGTAGAGAGGTATCAGGATGAACTAATACAGGTGCTGAGGCAAAAGACTGTTTGAGCGTTTCGAAAGCAGATAAAGCCTCAGTAGACCAGGTTTTGGTATCGGCTCCTTGTTTGGTCATATTAGTGATAGGAGCGATAACAGAGGAGTACCCTTTAATAAAACGTCTGTAATAATTAGAAAATCCAAGAAATCTTTGTATGGCTTTGAGTCCCTTAGGTAAAGGCCAATCTAAAATCGATTTTAGTTTGGTCGGGTCCATCATAAACCCGTCTTTGGAAATTACGTAACCTAAGAAAGTTACCTGAGACTGGTCAAAGCTACATTTTTCCAATTTACAATACAATCCATGTTGTAAAAGTTTCTGTAATACCTTTCTGACTTGTCTATGATGTGAATTAATGTCTCTAGAATGGATTAGTATATCATCCAAATATACAATTACACATTCATGTTGGAATTCTCTAAGAACTTCATTGATCAAGTCTTGGAAGACGGCCGGGGCGTTACAAAGCCCAAACGGCATTACGGTATACTCATAATGCCCGTAACGGGTATTAAATGCTGTCATCCATTCATCTCCTTGTTTAATTCGCACCAAGTTATATGCTCCTCTCAAGTCAAGTTTGGTAAAAATACTCGAGCCCTTTAGTCTGTCAAAGAGTTCAGTAATCAAAGGAATAGGGTAAGCATTCCTGATAGTAATTTTGTTCAATCCCCGATAGTCTATACAAGGACGTAAGCTACCGTCTTTCTTTTCTACAAAAAAGAAACCCGCCCCCGCTGGAGAAGAAGACTTTCTAATAAATCCTTTGTCTAAATTCTCCTTGATGTATTCCTCTAAAACTAAGTTTTCCTTGGTGGATAGAGGGTATACCGTACCCCTGGGAGGCATAGTACCAGGGAAAAGTTTAATAGAACAGTCATAAGACCGGTGGGGAGGTAAAGTATCCGCCTTACCCTTGTCAAATACAGATTTGAGGTCTAGATATTGTAATGGTATCTGAACGTCTGTGGATTGGGAAGTGTTAGCATAAGAGTTTACGGGGCAAACAGAAGTAACTCTCTGCAGACATTCTTTCCTACAACCCATACCCCAAGAAACGATTTCTCCACCCTCCCAGTCAATCTGAGGGTTGTGTCTCTTGAGCCAAGAATATCCTAGTACCACTGGGACTGCCGGGGAGGAAATTAACAGAAGGGAAATCAACTCCTCGTGGAAAATACCAACAGTAAGCTTAACGGGTTCGGTCTCATGGAATATTACTGGTTCAGATAAAGGTCTACCATCTATGGCCTCAACGGCCAAGGGTGTATCTCTCAATTGGAATGGGATACAATGCTTATTAGCGAAAGTTTGGTCTATAAAGCTTTCTGCTGCTCCAGAATCTAATAATGCCATCGTAGAAATAAACCCCTTTTCCCAAGCTAGAGAGACAGGAATCAGAAGCCTATGGTCTTTTTTATTATGCATAGAGGACAGTAATGAAACACCCAAGGCCCGTCCTCTAAGGGAACTTAGGTGCGAGCGTTTCCCGGACGATTAGGGCAACTAAGACGTAGGTGACCTCTCCGCCCGCAGTATAAACAGAGACCCTCCCTTCTTCTGTACTGTCTCTCAGCCTCAGATAAGCGAGTATTACCTATTTGCATAGGTTCTGGTGGAGTAGGATTATAGGAGTCAGGGTTCTGAAATGAGGGAGCGAGTCTTACAGGAAGTCTAGTAACTCTTTCCCGAGTGTTCTGCCTCTGTCTCATGCGTTCATCTATTCTGGAAATGAAGGATACTAAATCCTCTAAATTTTCCGGAAGTTCTCTTGTGGCAATTTCATCTAGAATTTCATCAGACAACCCATTCAAGAATACATCCATAAAAGCTTGTTCGTTCCATTTCACTTCTGCTGCCAATGATCTAAACTCTAGAGCATATTCTACAAGGGTCCTATTCTGTTGTTTAAGGCGTAACAGGGATCTGGCCGCATTAATCTTCCTTCCTGGGGGGTCAAAGGTTCTTCTAAAAGCCGTGACAAAAGCAGTGTAGTTGTAGACTAAAGGATTGTCATTCTCCCAAAGGGGATTGGCCCATCTAAGTGCTTTATCTATTAGCAGGGTTATAATAAAGCCTACTTTAGCCCTGTCAGTGGGGTAAGCCCGGGGTTGAAGTTCGAAATGTATGCTTATCTGGTTTAAAAAACCACGACAAGCATCAGGCGAACCCCCATATCGTAACGGTGAAGTGACATGGGAAGATGCGCCTACAGTGGCTACTTCCAAACCAGTACTTAGCGAGTGGCTAGCAGTGGAACGTATTTCTTCAGACTGGGTGCTGGAGCGTGTTAACAAAGTTTGTAATGCTAAAGCCATTTGGTCCATTCTATGGTCCATGGCCTCAAATCTGGGGTCAGGAGGACTAGCACCTGCAGGATCCATCATGGCCCTGTCGTAATGTCAGGATACTGACAGGGATCCAATACGCAGAGTGCGGACAGAAGGAGGTACGTATACCGGACCTTAGAATGGCCGGACTAACGTAGGGACAAAGCAAGAATAGTCAAAAGGTAAGCCGAGGTCGAGGGAGCCGGAGGACAGGTAAGCGAGATACAAGCCGAGTCAAAGGAGAGGAGAGGACAACAGGACAAAAGACAAGCAAGGGTCAAAACCGGAAACACAAGATAAAGAACGCGCTGAGAGACTAGCAAGCTAGAACCACGACAGGGCAATGAGCAGTAGTAAAGGTTTCCTTTAAATACCCTGTTACCTAAATAGAGACCACGCCCCCAAAAGGTCCGGAATAGCGGTTCCCGGCACTTCATGTAAATGCCGACGTCATGACGTCGACGCTAGCTGTCGCGTCATAAAAGGGGGAGGAGCTAGCGCGGCCGGCGCGAAAACGGCCGGAATATGCCGAAATGCTAGGGGCAGGGAGCCCCTAAACAGAGAGGATGTCTTCCCTGGATTCAGCACCAACAGGTACCCTGACACCCAATGGGCGTTTTCAAGATGCTGGATGTGCTCGTGCAAAGCGTGAGAATGTCTAGTGTCATTTCACGGCGTGAAACTCTGTGAAACAGGAAGAAGTGCCTCTGGGAGATCACCAATAGATTAGATTACATTGCAGAGCTGAAGTGGTTCAGGTCCATGTAGTGTCCCTGTAACCCCTTTATACTGCAGGGTACACTATGCCGCCCTGCAAACTTCAGGCTTGATCCTCCCCCTCCCAACCCTGCCTAAACCTACTTACCTTACATGGCGATCTGGATTGTGTGGACTGCATATTAACTACTATTTCTAATATAAGTAAATAATAACACAAGTAATTCAGTGTATTAAATGTATACACTAAAAATCGGGATAAGTAAATCATACTATGACCTGGGTGATCCCAGACACAGCCGTGCCCATGAATACGTTAAAAAATATAATCTAATTAATGTATGTATCATTGGGTCCTGTGGCTGCAAAATTAGCCTATATCATCAACCTTCCACCACCTTTCTTGACGGTTAGTATGAGGTGTTTGTGCTGATATCCTGTGTTTGATTTTTGACAAAGGTGGCACCAAACCTCTCCACTTTGATTTCATCTGTACAAAGGAAGTCTTGTGGTTTGCTCAGATACAACTTTGCAAACCTTAGCTGTGCTGCCGTGTTAATTTTAGGGAGAAGAGGCTTATATTGGGCAACGCTTCCAAACAAACCATGCTTGTTCAGTCTTTCTTTAATTGTTTTGTCATGAACTTTAACATTTAAATATGCTTGCTGAGGCCTGTAGAGTCTTAGATGGGATGTCCATTTCTGAGAAGATTGGCAACTTTTTGAATAAACTTTCCCACTGAAGAATAATGGACTTTTAATTGTTTGGATTTGACCTTATAACCCTTCCCAGTTTGATGGACAGCAACAACTGCTTATCCAAGATCATTGCTGATGTCTTTACTCCTTGGCATTATGTTAACACACACCTGAGTGCTCTAGACCAGCAAACTGCTCAAATTTTAGCTTTTATAAAGGTGGTCACACTTGTTGATGATCAATTAATCAAGGGCATTTCATTAGCAGCACCTGTCTGCTACTTAGCCTCTTAATTCCTGTGGAAGCAGTAAGGGTGTATGATTACATAAACTAGAAAAATGGTCAGAGCTGTAGCAACTGACATTTAATGTGGATAAGTGTGAAATAATTCACCTTGGGTCTAAAAACCCAAGGGCAGATTATAGAATATTTGATACAGTCCTAATCTCAACATCCTAGGAAAGGGGCAATTATTTCAGATGATTTAAAAGTAGGCAGACAATGTAATAGAGCAGCAGTAAATGCTAGAAGAATGCATGGTTGTATAGGAAGAGGTATTAGCAGTAGAAAGAGGGAAGTGCTCATGCCATTGTATACTGTACACTTGGAGTATTGTACGCAGTACTGGAGACCGTATCTCCAGAAGGATATTGATACTTTGGAAAGAGTTCAGAGAAAGGCTACAAAACTGGTTCATGGATTGTAGGGTTAACCTTACCAGAAAACATTAAAGGATCTTAACATGTATTGCTTGGAGGAAAGATGAGACAGGGGGATATGATAGAAACATTTAAATACATAAAGGGAATCAACACAGTAAAGGAGGAGAGTATATTCCTATCACAACAAGAGGACATAGTCTTAAATTAGAGGTGCAAAGGTTGAAAAATAATACCAGAATGTATTACTTTACTGAGAGTGTAGTGGATGCATGGAAAAGCCTTCCAACTGAAATGGTAGAAATTTACACTGTGAGGAAGTTTAAGCATGCATGGAATTGGGATAAGGCTATCCTAGATAAGATAAGAGTAGGGACTCATGAAAGTATTTAGAAAATTGGACAGACTCGATAGGTCGAATGGTTTTTATCTACCATCACATTCTATATTCCTATTCTTCTATCTTTAGTTTTTCATATCATTTTTTCTCCATTTTGGCTTTATTTTGTTAACTAAATCACAACACGTTTAATATGTCATGTGTTGTTGTTCATCTGGGGTAGTATTTACCTAATTTTAAGATCTGCTAAGCAACTGATGATTGTTATTATGTCAATGATATGGCGGACCATAGAATTCAGAGAGAGTGCACATTCTTTTTCCAATCACTGTACATATATAGGTGTAATCAAAACTATTCATAGTTTCTTCTCAAAATATACAAACTTTCAGCAGTTTTCAATTAACAAATCAAACAAAAGCAATTGAAATAGCTCAATGCAATAATGCATTGTGACCAGCCTAAGGCACACCTTTGCAATAATCATGCTGTCTAATCAGCATCTTGATATGCCACACCTGTGAGATGGATGGATTATCTCTCAAAAAGAGAAGTGCTCACAAACACAGATTTAGACAGATTTGTGAACAATATGTGAGAGAAATAGGTATTTTGTGTACACAGAAAAAATCTTAGATCTTTGAGTTCAGTGTATATACATCTATTGAAAATTTTGTTCAGTGTATTTACATATATTAATATAAAAATACACATAGAATTAAATTACACACATATATATATATAAAATATAAATAATAAAATAAATTAAAATACATTAAAAAATGTAAAAATAATTTACAATATATATCGGCAAGGTATAGTTAGAAACTGCAAATTAAAACAGACACTCCTTATTTTTTTACAGAACATTTATGATAAATGTGAAAATATAATACAAAGATGAAAAACATTCTTATTAGCAAATAATATAAGCTCTCGATTATCCCTACTTCATACCATTTATGCTCACGGCTATTTCTGTTCAGTACACGTTCTGCATTTTACAGGGATAAGATTTTTAAATAAAGGGGGAAAAGGCAATTTCTTATTAACATAGCTTTACAACGGCAAACTTGTGTTTGTATCATTCTCTAGCTAAGCAGGATTTTTTTAAATAAAAAATGTCAGTTCTCTTTTTAGAATGACTTTTGATGAAGGGCTTTCACATGAAGTGATTTATGGTTTTTAGCAATACACACAAACTAATTAATAGATGCACATTGACAAGTGGCACACTTAATGACGTGCATCTATATGTGTGATTAACATGAAGAACATGTAAATGTAGTCTATTCACATACACAAACGCTGAGTATGAAAAGGTGGACTCATAATAAAATCGATGTATTATCTATGGTTATTTTAAGTGATCTGTGACAGCATTAACCACCCAAATTCTCACTTTTATATTCAGATTGTATACAATTGGCCAGGACCACGCTATGACTGTATGACATACAACATGGAACATCTGTATGATTATACTACAGATGGTGTAGTCTTTGTTGGGGTGCAATAACCATCCTGACTATAGGTATCTATGTTCTGATGTGTCATGGTTAAATGTTTAACCATGCAGAGAATATACCATCCAGATTCCATCTACACAGTGTGGGACTTTTCCCTATCAAGTGGAGCTTTGCAAACCCAGAGCCAGAGGTCATAGGGCTCTGATACATATGAGTTCTCCCCCTTACCCCTTACTGTACACTGTACTATTCATATAGTCTGCACTATATTTGTCTTTATTATTCATTTCCAGATTGGTTGTCACCAGTTTTTAGCTTACTTTGGTAATAGTGGTTCAGCTTCTAGTTCACATCCTTCCCACCATGCAAGTTATGCATTTGATACATTTTGTGTTAAATATTTTTTGCTGACTGATTGACTGATTATGGCTTTTAGCAGTACTCAAAAACTAATTAAGTAATACACATTGACAAGTGGCACACTTAATGACGTGCATCGATTTGTGGGATTAACACGAAGAACATGTGAATGAAGTCTGTTCACATACACAAACGCCTACAGTTTTAGTATTGCTACCATGCAAATTATTTTCACATGTTGTGCGTTTATAGTCCGGCAGAGTTTGGCTACACGTGAAAGATTTTCCTTTTTAGGAATTAATGAGACTGCATCATATGAATACTAATTGGCACAAAAATAATTGATAAATCTATACTGAGCTTCCTGTATTCATCAAATCCCAGGTTTACTTCATCATGCTCATGCCTCCTCTCGTCAACACAAGAGTTCCCTTTCATTCCTCCTTCCATTATACTTCAGACCCCTTTTCTCTCATCCCCATCTCCCACTGAAATCATAAATAATATATTGCATTACATGAGAAGTTGAAGACAGCACCAGCATTGCACCTTGACATCCTCCCACTGTCAGGCAACATCAAAAGTCTCTAGTTGGTGTAGGCGCTGTGTTTGACAGCTTTCAAACATGGATACATCAGACAGTGGTTAAAGGAAAAAAAAAGCCCAACATACTAATTCTTTACATGCAGTCATATATTTATGTATTCTATGCAGGATTATGAAAGCCTCATATGAGAAAATTAAAACCAGGCTTATAAACATAACCCTGTGTGGAAATTAATTGTACAGCAATTACTCTCCGCCAGTGGTATATTTTGGTTTTGTGCTACCCTGGCATGTCTGGAATGGAGTTACCCTAACACAGAAAGCTAAAGGAAACAGTAAAGGAAAACATACCGGTCCTTAGAGTGACCGCGCTAGTGACTGAGACAGATAAATGAAATGTCTGCAAGCAGACAGAGAATAAATTAGAGACAGGCCGAAGTCTAGGATAACAGAGATACACAGAGTCGATAGTTAGGCCAAGGTCAGGATAACAGAGAGCAAGAATAGTCAAATGACCTGAGTTCATAAAACAGTAAATCCAATACAGAATATAAACACACTCTCAGGTAACAAGAACTATGACAGGGCAAGGAAACAAGGACAGCCAGGAAGTATATATACCCTAGGTTAACCTATTGATCCCAATTAGAACGTTGTGGTTAACCGCAGACACTTCTCAATTAAACCGAATTCAGGGTGGTCGTCGTTCGTTCTGGAATGTCCCCATGTCTGTCTGTCATTACAGTCTCCCATTTGGTCCCCTAGGGGAGTGTCCACCAAGTGGGAGACCTGCATAAATACGGGCAGGTAGCCCACAGTAAAGCCAGATCCTGTTTGACCCTCAATGCGGAGCTTCTGTCTCGTTATTGGGGGGATTTATTATTTGCGTTTAGAGACTGCTGATTGGAACCGAAAGCCACTTGGTGGATATTGTTGTTTGGCGGCTAGCAGCAATTCGTGGAGTTCCGTTCGGGAGGTTCGAGCCGTTCACGGATCCCGGTCGGGAGATTACCGCTTCCCCTGGTTATGGTTCGTGTATTACACATTGATGCGAACGGATTACTGAATTTGCGAAAGGGGAAGGTGTACTAAACAGTGGTTTCCCTTAAAGACACCCGGGGTGTCTTAACACTCATGCTTTCATCTGTAAACTTCATTCTTTAGGCTCCATCTTTTCGTCTGGAATTATATTAAAAGTGGATATCATGTGCCTATATATATTTTTTTTTGTGTGTACCATTTCAAATGCAATATCTATTATTTTCAGAGATAATCTTAAGGTAAAATAATGAAAAGTGTAGATTCAATGATTTTTACAATAATCAGTCATCCCTTTCAACTGTACTAGATGGATCACATGTTGACTTAGCACATGGTCGGTCCACGTGAGCAGTAACACCACACCAAGGCTTCAATCACTGTTACTGGACATTCATACACCATTTGAGCTATTTACACTGTACAGATCAACACATCCATTTTTTCATACTACTTTAGCCTTAGAATGCACAATCACACACCATTCACTCAATACTTACATCAATCAATCCATCATGAAACTGACATGATGACGTGTTTATTAACATTAATTAAACAAATACATAAATGTTTTAAAATGAGAGAGAGAATGCCATCCAGTGTGGATTCATATACACAGCCACGTGCTTTGTTTGAGATTAATTTTAACTGAGCAGGAAGAATAATATAGTTTGCCTTTTGCTAATACATACATCCAATATTTGGCACTTTTGTACAAGTTGAAGATGTATGTTATAATCAGTGTTGCCTAGCAAGATGCATATATCAAAATTGTCACTAATATAAATGACGTGAACTTTATTACATGGTTTTATATTGGACTAGATTGTCCTATAGTACATGAGTGTATATCAGATTTCTTTTAAACTTTTTAATTTTTTTATTGTAGCATATAAAAGGATAAAATACCAACATAAGTTGTACAATATGACTCTTACCTTTGTGAAGCCCACCTTACAGATTAAGTATAGATAAATATTTCCCTTGATGCTCATCCATCCTTATTATCACTGCTACAGGCAGTGCATATACATGTATTCAGTGTACTGGTAATCTGAGTATTATTAACTATGTCACCCGTAATGATGTTCATACGTTATGGCCGCTGTTGGAAATAATACACTTTGCCTATATTTACCCAGGGCTTAAGATACAGATGACAGGATGTTCAGTCTGTTTGAAATGATGAAACAATGTCAGCTATTTGCAATAATGTTTTTTATCTATATCCAATGCTTAGTGAATATACCCCTAGACAATAAAGAGCTGTTTAATATCATGTAACAAGTAATAGGTGTTAAGAGCTGTAGAACATCATGTAACGAGAAATATGTGTTATATGCTGTAGAACATAAAGTATCAAGTCACAGGTGTTATATCCTGTATTCTTCTGTCTGTCGGCCTTATTTCCTGTTTTTCTCCCTTTGATAATAACTACATAGTAATGTGTAATTTAGAACTTAGTAGTAAATATCTTTAATTCGTAGTGCGCATGCATATTACCTTCGAGTACGTGGTTATAGTAAAATTTAGCTTTGTGCAAGGCCCGAACATGAAGATACACCTGCAAGCTTGCTATAGGTTAAGATATTAAGATAAGATAGATGATTCTGTTAGGATTGGATAATGCTTGAAAGACCACCCCTGTTTCCTTTTGAACATAAACTGTTACACAGCTCATTAAACGCTGAGAAGTCACTTTGAACCTTGCATTGTCTTGTCTTGTTCATTGGGGGCTCCTCACCAGCTGGTTTGGGGACTAGGAGAAATACAGAGAGTTGCAAATTGATACAAAAGACCATGGCAAGGGAAAATTCCTGACAGAGAAAATTGCTCAATATCAGCCGTTTAGGATTATGGGAGGCAGAGCTTGACTGATCACCTCCTGGGATGTCTTCAACCTGCTGTTGGCTTTCTATGACATCACTAAAATGCTTCCGGGGCACAGCAGTCACCTAAGTGTCCCAGCCGAGCTAACTGGGTGATCATTGACCACAGAAAAAGAAGCGATTGGGCTCCATTGGCATCTTTTGGCTTTGCAGGGAGCATCGTGGGTGGGCTCAATAGGCACTTAAAGTTGCCGGGGCTTCTGACATTTGGGGGTGGCATCTTTTGCTGCCACCTTCCCTGGTAAGTGCTCACCAAGGCAAATGCCTTGCTAACCTCGTGTTAGGTACAGTAAAGCCCTCCTTTATTTGGCATCAGAATGGCCCTATTAATACGATCTCTTCATGATCAAGATTAACATCCCTGAGGAAGTCCCAATTTAAGGGCGAAACATGTTGGATGAACATTTTTGCTGCACTTTTGTTTGATTATATATTTTTTATTTCCTATTTCTGCTGGTCTTTGGACTATTCCTTCGTACTGCTGATTAGTGATGTCGCGAACGGTTCGTGGCGAACTCCGGTCAGCTGACACATCCCGGCCAATCTCCAGCAGACCCTCCCTCCCAGACCCTCCTACTTCCTGGACAGCATCCATGTTGAAGGCAGCTTCAACATGGATGCAGTTCAGGAGGTGAGAGGGAGGGTCTGCCGGAGATTGGCCGGGATGTGTTCGCGACATCACTACTGCTGATATATCACTGAGGTTCTACTGGAGTACTACTGCTGGTTGAGATGTGCCCTTTTTTACAGTTTGGTAGTTTACATGGTGTGTTCAATAAAAACATGGCAACATTTAATTCTTTGTGTGTTATTAGTTTAAGCAGACTGTGATTGTCTGTTGTTGTGACTTAGATGATGATCAGATCACATTTTATGACCAATTTGTGCAGAAATCCATATCATTCTAAAGGGTTCACATACTTTTTCTTGCAACTGTACATGTTTGTGAGTGTTCTACCTCATATTCATGGGGGTGCTCTATGTAATACTGTATTATGCTATGTATGATTTATATCTTTTCTAGATACAATATATAAGTTCAGTGGAATATTCTATATCTTTGTTATTTTATTTATACATATTTTGTGTTTTTCCACATTATTTATCTTTTGTATTAATTATTATTACTATTTTCACTCACTATTTTCACTCACTTATTAGTGTTTATAAATTTCTTATATACGCTCTGCCAGCAGCCTTGTATGATGGATCTTCTCAATCCTGTGTGGTGATTTTTTGGGTTTAAAGGGACACTGTAGACACCCAGACTACTTCAGCTAATCGATGTAGTCTGGGTGCTGTGACCCTTTTACACTTAGTGCTGCAATGTTAAACATTGCAGTTCCAGAGAACTGCAATGTATACATTGCAGCTCTTAGTCTGCCCCTTGTGGCTTCTGGAATCCTAATGGACTTTTGGTCATACTCTGATATTGCATGGTAAGCTTTATTTTAACCTAGTGCTACTTGCATTCTATAACTGCAGAAAAATAAACAATCCTATTTTATGTGTTATTCATAAATAATGCTTATAAGAAAGGACTAACACAGCCAAAAAAATGCATGCAAAAAACAGTGTTGATACATATTTCCCCAGCATGCCCTTAAAGGTCTGTCTTGCCTATTGTGTTTCCTTCTGCATATTGTACAGTGAAGATCTGCAGTACACGACTAGAATTATTTATTTATAATTAAATTGCACATGCTGAAGATAAGCCAGCACCCACAACAGCATTAAAAAAGTGCTCTGTTGTTATCTTAACCAAGACTACTTTATTTCTTGAACATGTTATAAATAATACCTTGATAATTATTATATTATCATAAGATAAGCTAATGTGACATGAAAGAGAGAAATAAAGTAGATAAAAACATTAATTACAGCCTGCTGAACATGCTAGGAGACAGATGTGGTGCAAGGAGAATGTATAAAACGTAGGAAATTAAGATTGATATTCTTTGATTGTAATATTTCGTATTGTTTTGCAAATCTAAAAATAAAAGACCAATTATTTGATTATTCCAGTTTTTGTCTGAAATGTGAGCAGACAATGCCAATCATGTTTTCAAAATTGTGATTGTGTAGAGACCATGAAAGCCATTTGAGATTAAATTCCAAGAGGATATCACAGCTATCAGTTGAGCACCTTAAAGGCTTCCACCGATAATTCCACTGTATGAAGATCCCATATGGAAAACTCATGCCAGATGACTCTTACTCTGATTGAATCTTCGATGTAGAGGAACTGCAAGAAGATTAAGTAAGTAAGTAGGTAAAATAATAAAAAGACAGAACTGAGGCCCGAAACGTTGAATCAAGATCTCACTGGGTTTAGGCCACCAAGTTACCCTGCATTTAAAGAAGGGCTAAATTATTGAATATATATGGAATATGCTAAAACGAATGCAGGACATAATATTCATCAGGTGTAAGAATAGTTGTATTTGGTTAATAAATATATTAATGTATAGCTATCTATCTACATATTTAAACCTGGGTAGACATATCTAATACAAGTACAATCTTAATTACGATAGACAGACAGACAGATAGTTATATTTTTGTGTCTATAAAAAGGAATAAAAAGGATAAGGAGAGATAAATTGTTAATATATATTTGATTGTACTTGGATTATATAGTGTTACCCAGGTTTACATAATTAGAAAAGTAATTAATAATAAAGTAATAAACAAGAATATATGGTGATTTGTCTTAATAAAGCAGCTAATAACTGTAAGGGGATCCAAAACATTCTGGAATCAAAAAAGCAGAACTAAATTAAATAATATGTAGCTATGTTTAACCAAAAATGTAAATAACAACAAACTGTGATAACTTGCACTCTCGCTGCTTCTTGTGCCTGGAGGTGCATGGTATATCATCATGGTGAAGACTGCATTTAAAAGTGTATATATACCTTCGCACTCATGCTCTGTACTCTATTGCTCTATGGCTTAAATGAAGACCTGTGCATTCAGTTTCAAACAAATTGGGATATGCACAAATGTTGATTAATCCATGAGATGTCCAAATTCCAATGTCCAAAATGCCATATGAACGTATCATAGATATAAATTAAAAAAAAGAAACTGGTCGAACTGTTTCATTTGTTTAATACATTGGAGTCCCACCCATGGCACCAAAAAAAAAGGTGATTGATGGTTAAAGGACATAGGTTTATATAGCCTCTCTTCAAATTCCAATTATTTAAGATTACACAGTCTTTAATTAACAGAGTAAAAGTCATATTGTCATGGTGGCTGGTCTATCCCAGGGTTACTCAACCATGCATGTTGATACCATACATCACGCTTGCATCAGTATTGCCTTACAATGTCTCTCCTGCACACATATCGATGCTGCATGCCAGTCTGGCTTTTATTGTGACAGGGATATCTCCGCACTAGTTGCTTCTTATATACCCTAGAGTTTGCAATATTTTTTTTACGTAATCACACACTGCATCAATCTTGTATCGCAGACGTGATGCTGACCTTTAGTATTCCAAGAAGGAAAGATATCTTCTGGGTTTGCAATGGTTCCTTGTCCTGTCATTGTTCTTGTATACCTGAGAGAGTGTTCCATATTTGATTGCCTTATTTGGTTTCTAACTCTAGCTTGTTTGACTATTTTTGACTTATTTAATTCTGACTTCAAATTGTCCCTAGCTGTTCTGTCTCTCTGTATTCCTTTTGACCTCGGCCTGTGTTACATTTATATCTGATGGCTTGCAGTCATTCTGCCTAACAGTACTCTGCACCAACTGGACCATTCAAAAGACTGGTACAAGCTTCTGTCCGGTCTTTGCCTACATTTGCATGTTAGAGTTAGGCTAGCCATGACACATATAAACACATTTGTCTATATAAAAATATATATTATTTCGATAGGTTTATAGTACTTTTACCATGATAATTAGACATGTGCAAGTGGAAAAAAATGGTTAGCTTTCAGTTTTGTTTCAGTAATTTTGAAATTTGTTTCAATAAAATTTGCTAATTACCAATTCAGGAATTACCTGAAATTAGTGCAGAAATTTTCAGAAATTAACACATCCTGACAAAAAAAATAATATATTTTCTAACTTTCTCATTCAGATGTGTCACTGTTTTGGATTGCTTAATGTCTGTGGTAAGTTTTTACAAGTACTTATCAGTTACCATCATTGGATTTTCACCACGGGAAGAGCTATCTAAAAACTATAAAAAAATTAATTCATGGGATTCCCCATCCTAAGTGTGTCATCCGAATTACACTGTGACTATATTTAAAGGAACACTCTAAGCACCAAAACAATTTTAGCTTATCGAAGCAGTTTTGCTGTATTGAGCGTGCCCCTGGAATGTCACTGCTGAATGACATGCCGTTTAGGAGTCAAATCACTTTGCTTATGCAGTCTTAGCTGCTACACATGTGCAATTTGTTTCGGTCCGAATTTAAATTCGGACAAATTTCGGACATTCGGATGCTTCCAAATGTCTGAATTGCCAAAGTACTGAAGTGCTGAATTTTTGAACTTCCAAAGTGCCGAATTTCTGAAGTGCCGAACTGAACCGAATTGCTGAAGTGCCCAATCCGGAAGTGCTGAAGTGCTGAAGTGCTTAGGATTTCAGAAAAGTGGCAAAACAGGAGAGGGAGGGAAAATTAAGGGAATGATGACAGGAATCTAACCCTAACCCTATTCCTAGCCCTACCCCTAACCCTACCTCTAGCCCTACCTCTAACTCTACCCCTAATCCTAACCCTAACCCATACCCCAGCCTTCCCCTAACCCTAATGAACTATATACAATAAGTGCTTCATGAAGCTAAAATTGTTTTGGTGCTTGGAGTATCCCATTAGGTAAATGATTCACTTTGAGGTTTTTAGCTAAACATGTTCACAGGGAATTTGTGTTGCATCTCTCATGGTATGATAAAATTCTTTAGTCCAGATCCATTTCATTCTGCTGTAATGCTCTGCCCAACAGCTATGGATAACTTGGACATTTCCACTTAGAGGTGTACTCACTTTTAATGCCAACGTTATAGACATTAATGGCTGTTTGTTGAGTTATTTTGAGGGGACAGCAAATTTACACTGTTGTTATAATAAAATATAATAAAATATTCACATAAATGTGAGGGGTGTACTCACTTTTGAGAGAATATATATTTATATAATATCCCCATATTCATAGTTACCATTGACATACAGGGTTACTTAAGGTGAGAATTCAAAGTGAAATCAAATTGAATTTCAAAATTTAAGGCCAGAGGAGCTGAACTGAAAGCATAGCTGGGATAGCTCATTTTTAATTCCAACTATTTTGACCTTAAATGTGAAATTCACTTTTAATTCACTTTGAGGGAAAACCATATCGCCTATAGTCAAATTTACTCCTCGCAACCCACCTCCTCTAGAGCAGAAGCTAATGGCTTGTGCACACAAATACATATATCTAACTGATGGAATGGCACTTTGCTCAGAGGACACAGCCTAGAGAGAGTACCGGGTTCTGACAATCTATCCTACACAGTCAAAGCAAGAACGCAATTGATGCTTCAATATTCTGCATGAAATGCATATTGCATACTCCAACGTGAATTTTTATCACAGAAAATAAATGTACGCTATGTTGTGCAAATTACTAAAGGATAATCAAAATCCAGGAATTATTTTATGCATATGCTATTTTGCTTTTGTTTTCCATTGTATTAATTCAGTTTGTATAATATGCTTTGTCTCTGTCTTCTAATCCTGATTATGGAGCAAAATAATATTGTAAGAGAAGACATTGCGGTTTACTGATCTATGGAGTGTGGCCTTTCATGAAGGATCCAAATAACTCAAATTCCTTTGAAACTGGAGATATAATTTATTTTTAATTTAGTGGAATATGCACAGCAAGATTAATCATAGTCTGAATCTAGCCAGCCTCTGTCATGCTTCTGAACAGGTCAGAGATGAGACTGAATATATAAGCTTGGAAAGTAGCAGGTTGAAAGAAATACTTCCAGGATATAACAGTTTTTTTTTGTAGGAGCCAGGATCTGTAGTCTTGCCAGCATCAGAACACAACTACATTCAATGTCAAAGCAAATTGTGTAGCAGGGGGTGGCCTCTTATAGCAGGTTGAACTGATATGAGAAGCAGGTGAGAGAAAGTTTGTTCAGTCTAGTCGCAGGCATAGGCAACCTCTGGCATTCCAGATGTTTTGGACTACACCTCCCATGATGCTTTATCAGCATTATGGGTGTAAGAGAATTATGGGGGATGTAGTTCACTACATCTGGAGTGCCGAAGGTTGCCTATCCCTGGCTCTAGCAGCTAGGGAGGCTACTAGTGGAGAAAACTCTAACATGTTTTAAAGAAAGAGAAATATAAGAAACAAAATTCTCTGTCGTCAGGATAGGATCCCGACAGCCTTACCTTGAATTTGCTTGACCTCATTCACCATCCCTACATGAAGAATGAAGGGGTAAAACCCTTAACCTGTAGTCATTCTTTGGGAATATGGATTTATTTGTCTACAAGTGTCTATTAATTTTCTATACATTCCTATAACATTATTTTCTATTATACTTCTATTACACTCCTTACATTTTGTAAGAATCTGTGCCACAAAATATATTTTTGACTATCTGCTTTTCCAAATATTCTGAAAATGAAAAACCCATATTCACATTTCAAAGTTCATAAAATGTGCTTTAAGGTGATTAATTATTCAGACTTGTAACTAGCCTAAAACTACTGGATGTCACCTCAAATAACTATTTTAAGTTTTCTTTATATGCAAATTACTGGTTTTACCTGTATTAGCTCAATCAGGCAATTAATTCTAAGATGTGTGCATATTCTTGTCGTGAGCTGATAATAATTGCTTAAATCTCATCTTTGAGCTTTGCAATTTTGGGCTACATATTTATTCATTAACATCAGTCACACTGTGAACACAAAATATCCATGTTTTGAAGAGAAAAAAAGAGATTTCACCTTATATTCTGTAAAATACCCTGGTATGCTTTAGTATAATTACTATATGATTTTCTGGGTAAAATGTCGTAATCTTCTGCTACTTACTTTGGAAATTATATAGTTGACACAGCTATTATATATACTGAAAAAAAGTGTATACTTACAAAGTTGATGACCTTACAAAAAGTTTTTATTATCAGGGTTTAACATTTCATTAATTGAGAATAAGCAGAAAACTCCATCTAAGTGATTGGCAATTTAACC
>OW240912.1:45171285-45194336 GCA_933207985.1 Pelobates cultripes
GATCCTCATTACCTGGTATTTATTATAACCAAAATACCAACAGCATAAAGCCAAAACTTAACTGCTCCACTGTGCTGTCTTGGTGATATACTGCCAGCAAGGCTGCTGGGAGTAACAACAGAAACATGGTAGGTTTAATGAGTATATCTTCTTCATCCAACATGCCTCTCTTTCTCTTCAAATTGATCCTTCCAGTTTGTCAGACTGTCATATCGAGTGCCACTTTCCCTATAATTTTACGGTCAAGCAGGGAAGCTTGCATTTGCAACTCCATCACTCAGATGAGCATTAAATAGATTCTTTAGCTTCCTTATCACTGCTGCTACATCAGTGTAGAGTGTGTTGCTAGGAACAATTTCATTGTTTTCATCATGTTTAGAAGGTGGGTGAGCAGGGGGATGATCTGTGCCAAATTTTCTGTCATTTGCCTAAATGGAGTAACAACTGCCACTAGATGCCTTATTATTTTCCACAGGCCCCACTGGTGAGTCAATTACATTGGAGTGGTGGGAACCCAGACTATGCATTACCCTTTGCTGTTCAGATTTTCTTCCAGCATAAAGCAGAGCTCCACTGCATGCTGAGATGCTCTCGTAGATGGTGTGTGGGAAGCCATCTTTCATCTTGCTCCTCACTCAAGAGTTGGATAGACCTCACACTACAGTGGAAATGCCCAGCAATCCTTCTGGAACATTCTAATATGGTTTGCAACTTTTTGTTAGCTTCCCGAATTGCACTCATCACTACTAGATGTAGGATGTGTGCAGAAAAACATACCTCAACAAAGGAACCCTGTAGCAAAGCTTTGATTATGTTAGCAGCTCTGTTGGTGACCACACACCCAATGTGCAAATTGGTGTCTGCCTGCTCTCCCATTATTTGCCTTATTGCCTGCAATATGTTTGCTGAAATGTGTACTTTTCATCCATTTATTAAGCATGTAGCAGGAGAGATTGATAGCTTTGCTACTCTATTGTTCAACTCTCAAACTGACATGAATTATAAGGTTGGACCTCCTCCATTGCCCAGGTACCAGAGGTTGCCACCAGGAAAACCAGGCCTAGGATATCTCCCACTTCAACAAAGGCACAATAAGGGTAAGCACACAGTGTCACTGCAGGTCTGCCTCCCTCATTTGCTGAAATCAAAGTGTCTTTAAAAATACTGCTTGGAAATATTATTGTTTTATTACACCTCACATTTTTCCCTCCATTGGTCAGCTGTCACTTGATTTGTGCCTTAAAATAAATATTTTTTATTTACTCAATTATTTTTTCTTTTATTTGTTGCTACCTGTTGATTGGACAGAAGACCTCTAATCCATCATGGGAAACAAAGCTGCTTATTTGTCCCAACAAAATAAAAAAACACACTCTTCTCCATTCCATCCCTCTTTTTTTTCTGGTGCAAGGAACATCATTCCAAATCACAAATTAAATCACAAATGAAAACAAGCATTTTCAAGATTGCGCTAGTTGTTTCCTTCAAGATTCTTCTGTGAAGCTGCTGGAAAATGTAAAATTATTTAAATCACCCAATCAGTTCAAAATTAGCTTATACTCTAAAATACTCAACTACTAATTGAATGGAGTGACATCACATAATATTTTCTGGAAAAGGGGAGCTGAATTTAACCATCCTGACGTCAACAGGTAAAAGGATGCTATTTTGGCACTTTGGAAGCCTTAAGTTTCCTTCACATTACTTGATAACATAACAGCTTGACTACAATCAAAAGCACTCCACAAATAGGTTCCAAGCACTATAAATGCCACAGTGGCGCTATAAATACCATATTAAACTGTAGTTTCCATGGTGTTTGGAATGTCCTTGTGTAATGTTACATATACAACTTGTTAATTTAGTAGTACACTGAACAAGTTATAAACGTAACAATTTTATTTTTGTCCACATTTTTCATGAGCCGAACTCAAAGATCTAAGACTTTTTCTATGAGGGCGCACCGGCTCAGTTGTGCAAGAAAAGAGGGATCGTAAGGAGGGAAATGCATAGCGCTTCCTCCTGTCAGTCCCTCTGTT
Organism: Pelobates cultripes; assembly: GCA_933207985.1. Taxonomy (NCBI): domain Eukaryota; kingdom Metazoa; phylum Chordata; class Amphibia; order Anura; family Pelobatidae; genus Pelobates; species Pelobates cultripes. The sequence goes on from OW240912.1 coordinate 45,173,325, forward strand.
GTAGCGTGGCCGAGCTCTGGTCCAGTCCGCGGTAAAGGAGAATCCGTTTCCTGTACCTGGCTGGACTGACAGAAAGTGCTCACTCCGGACCTGAACTCGGCAACACTACAACAGAGGTAGGGGAGGGAGAAGACCATGAAGGGAGGGACGGGGGTGACAGAGAGAGACCATGAAGGGAGGGAGGGGGGAGAGAGACCATGTAGGGAGGAAGAGGGAAAAACATTGAGATAAAAACATTTGAGATGAAAATTACACATTTCAACACCAGAAATTAAAGACTTAATGTAGACTCTAGCTTTTTCACACACTACCAAAACTTTTTATAAACTCACATCTTAATGTCTTATATAGTTATTTTTCAATATTCTCGCTTCACCTTTATTGGATCAATTTATATACATATGTATATGTAGCTATATACTTGCATGCCCTGCTCTGCTGTTTTTTTGTTTTTTTTTGTGTTGTTATTTCTTTCTTTTTAACAAGCTTATTGACCCTCCTCTGTTGATTTACTTTTTCTGGCTATTCTCAGCCAACCTGCACCTTTCACTTTCAGGCACATCTTCTGCTATTTATGACACCCCACACTCCTCCTACCCTTCCCCCCCATTCCCCTCTGCTTCTTTAACATCAGTTGTTTTAAGTGTTAAACTCTATCAGATTGATGAGTATTGCTTCGGACCTGAGGAAGATTCTCGAAAGCTTGTCTTTGAAATATTATGTTAGTCCAATAAAAAAGGTATCATTGCATATTGCAATAATCTTGTTTTCTGGCATCTTGTCTACTGGACTAAGAAGGCTAATCCAATATGTATGTAATTGTTTTATTCACCTATATGCATTCCTCTATTTCCCCTGTGATTTGTGACTGACCTCTGACCCCTCCCTTTTCTTATTGATATGTTTGTTTTTATTTGAATATCCATCTCTTCATAAAAAAGGTATCATTGCATATTGCAATAATCTTGTTTTCTGGCATCTTGTCTACTGGACTAAGAAGGCTAATCCAATATGCATGTAATTGTTTTATTCACCTATATGCATTCCTCTATTTCCCCTGTGATTTGTGACTGACCTCTGACCCCTCCCTTTTCTTATTGATATGTTTGTTTTTATTTGAATATCCATCTCTTCATCTCTGTACCTAGATACATTCCCCCCTCCCTTACCTTTATTGCAAGCTCTCTGACCCTCACATCTCTTTATTCAACAGCCTGATTCCCCAACTTTGCAAGCCCATTCCTTCAGTGAGCAAGCCTGATGCCCACCCACCCCATGCTCATTATTACATTTATAGATTGTCTGTCACACCTACATTTTAGTTAGGTTAAAAAACCTGCACTCCTGCACTTTCTTAACCCATAAAACACCTTCACCTGCTCTTGCTATTCCAATTATCTCCAATTTTTAATTTTCACAGTTTAACAATGATCTGTTTTCTCCTCCTCTTTATTTCCTCAGTCTCCCTCAGTATAAAAATCTCTCCTTACACCCACTTCACTCATCCCCCCATCCACATTTACATATGCCCTTCTCTGCTACACTCCCCCCTTCTCTCATCTCATGCCTTACACTCATTTTTCTACTCTCTCACTCCAACCCACAATCGATCTCATCCTAGACCCCATGCATACAAAACCCATTCACACCTCCTGTCACTTTCTCTCCTCCTACTTCTAGCAGCTGGTGATGTCTCTCCCAATCCAGGGCCCTTCACCTTTCTCTACACACACTAAGACAACCAGAAACCCCACAAACCTCATCACAATACCCTGCCCTTTACCCTCACTTACCAAAATTCATTGTGCACTCTGGAATGCCCGCTCCATCTGCAGTAATTTAAAATCAACAACCATACACGACTTTTTCATCTCAAATTCACTCACACTGCTTGCACTTACAGAGACCTGGCTGTCCCCCTCTGATAGCACTACTCCTGCCCCACTTTATGTTTTGGTGGGCTACAATTCTCACACACTCCCAGACTCAACTGTAAAGGAGGCGGCGTAGACATCCTTTTCTCCCCTCAATGTACCTTTCAACCAATCATAACTCCCCCTGCCCTATCCTTTTCTTCTTTTGAAGTTCACACTGTCTGCCTATTTAAACCCACTCCTTTAAGCATTGCTATCACCTACCGCCCCCCCAGTTATCCTAGACTATTCATTGAGCACTTTTCTTCCTGGCTTCCCCACTTCCTCTCATCTAGCACTCCTTCCCTTATACTTGGAGATTTAAATATCCCAATCAATAACCCCAATTGCACTGATGCCTCTCGTCTGCTCTCTGTAACCTCCTCCTTTGGCCTTACGCAGTGGTCCAATTTAGCAACCCATACAGCAGGAAACACTCTTGATCTTGCCTTCACCAACCTCTGTACTGCCTCTAATCTCTCCAATATTCATTTTCCTCTATCTGACCACCATCTGCTGACTTTTGACATTGGCATATCTAAGACCCAATTGACACCACCGTCTGAACATCACTCTCACAGAAACCTCCAATGTCTTGACCTAGAGCATTTCTCCACTAATCTCCAACCCTCCTTTTACCTATCTCAAACCTCACCTGTCCTAGTTCTGCAACCTCCTTCTACAATTCCACCCTCTCCTCTCAACTAGACATCATGGCACCTTGTACATTTAAACGCTGCAGGCCCCCCCCAACAACAATCCTGGCACACCAAGCTCACTCGATACCTCCAAAAATGCTCCAGAACTGCTGAACGCTGTTGGAGAAAGTCTCACTATGCATCTGACTTTCTCCACTATAAATTTATGCTGAGCTCATACAGCTTGGCTCTTTCCTCTGCAAAAGTTAATAACTTCAATACCCTCATAACCACACTCTCCCGCGAACCCAAACGACTATTTCACACATTTAACTCTCTTCTTCGCCCTGCTGGTCCTCCTCCACCTACTAACTTGACCGCCTCAGACTTTGCAACTCACTTCACTGACAAGATCTCTACAATCAGAGAAGAGATCTCTCATCTTTCTTCTTCCCCTTACAATATTTCCCCTAACTTCACTCCCTCTGCTGTTCTATGTTCATTCACACCCGCTACATTGGAAGAGGTTTCTGCTCTGCTCCAGTCCTCCTGCCCCACCACCTGCTCCCTAGATCCAATTCCCTTGCATCTCATCCGTACTCTGTCTTCTTCTCTTTCTCCACCTCTCACTAAAATTCTCAATCTCTCTCTATACTCCTCTGGTATATTTCCATTGCCCTTCAAACATGCAACTGTAACCCCAATTCTAAAGAAGCCCAATCTCGACCCTAACTCCCCATCCAACTATCGTCCTATCTCGCTACTGCCTTTTGCATTAAAGATCCTTGAAAAAATTGTGTATGCGAGATTGACAGACTTCCTCGAGTCCAACTCTCTGCTAGACCCGCTTCAGTCTGGTTTCTGCGCTAAGCACTCTGTGGAAATGGCACTGACCAAAGTATCCAATGATCTACTCTCTGCAAAATCTCGTGGTCACTATTCTATCCTAATTCTCCTTGACCTGTCTGCGGCTTTTGACACTGTTGATCATCAACAGCTTCTTCTCATCCTCCGCAATATCGGTCTACAAGATATTGCTTTCTCCTGGTGCTCCTCCTACCTCTCCCAGCGCTCTTTCAGTGTTTCTTTCTCTGGATCTGCTTCTTCTCCCCAACTCCTCTCTGTTGGTGTCCCCCAAGGTGTCCCTTGGTCCCCTACTGTTCTTCATCTATACTGCCTCCCTTGGTAAACTCATTAGCTCCTTTGGCTTCCAATATCATTTCTATGCAGATGACACGCAAATCTACTTGTCCTCTCCTGATCTCTCCCCGTCCATTTTGACTAGTGTCTCTGACTGCCTCTCTGATGTTTCTAACTGGATGGCTGCCCACTTCCTTAAACTAAACTTGACCAAAACTAAAATTCTGGTCTTTCCTCCCTCAAGTGTTGTTGCTCCTGTGTCTGTCTCCCTCCAAGTCAATGGTGCTACCATCAGCTCCACCATGCAGGCTCGCTGCATAGGTGTTCTCTTTGACTCCGACCTCTTCTTCAAGCCTCATGTTCAATCTATCACCAAATCCTGTCATTTTCATCTCAAAAACATTGTGCGCATCCGACCCTGTCCATTCCACTGTCCTTTCTCGCCTTGACTACTGTAATCCGCTTCTCAGTGGTCATACGTGCTTCCAACTTGTGCTGTTACAGTCCATAATGAATGCGGCGGTGAGGCTCATCTTCCTGTCCGCCCGCACCTCCCATGCCTCACCCTTCTGTCAGTCCCTACATTGGCTTCCTATAAAATATAGAGCTCAATTTAAAATTCTGGTTCTTGCTTTCAAATCTCTACATAATGCTGCTCCCACCTATCTATCCTCCCTTATACACAAGTATGTCCCGTCTAGGCCCTTACGATCTGATGAAGACTTATGTCTATCTTCTGTCCATACTCCCACCTCTAATGCTCGCCTTCAAGATTTCTCGAGGGCTGCACCGTTCCCATGGAACTCGCTTCCCTCCTCCGTTAGATGCTCACCCAGTCTCCACTCCTTCAAAAAAATCATTAAAAACCCACTTCTTCATAAAAGCATATCAATTAAACTGTTAATAGCTCCAGATACAAATAGTAGCATTATTGTAGTAAATTAATAACGTGGTAATTAGTATGAATAGCTTCTGATTCTCAGTCTGTATCTTTACGCTGCAATCTTCAAATTAAATGGGCTTGTGGATGGATGTGAGATTGACCCTTGAAGCTGCATATATATAATTTTATTACATTGGGAACTACATTTACTGAGTTGATTCAAGTATTTCAAATGGATATTTAGAAAGGGAGAACATACATTCTAACAAAACATATCAATATTTATATATTTATTTATAACTATAGGCATTGCTGGAGCTATAACTTGTTTTTTGTTTTTTATGATTAGTAAAGAAAACAAGAAGATATTCTTCTATATATAAAACATGATTCTTACAGTTACAATGTAATTCTTCCTGACCCCTTATATGTGCAATAACGTTATGACATACTGGCAGATATATGTGTAATAAGTTTAGTATTGGTACATGATGGCTCTAAAAAAAGATATATGGCTTAATGCATGGTTAGTTGTTTATGTCTGATGGCTAATTTAAAAAAGGATATGACAAGCGAAGAGATGAATATCACTTTGCGATCTTTCTTTTGAAGAAACTACTGAAGGACTTTTGATAGCTACGTAACTGACTCTGGATTTGAAGTCCATAAAACAGACAATAATATATCTCCTAAGTTATAATAAATGGCACTGTCACAACTGATGAAAGGTTGACCATAATACAAAACTGACTGAGTGTTAATAAGTACATTTGGTAAATGACCTATATGTATTAATGTATATAAAAATAGAAAGATGGATTATTCTAAAAATCAATGCCATCATTGTCTTTAAGATTATTCAATTTTATCAAAAAGGATATTTTGCATCTTCCACAGTTTGTTACAATTTACTGCACTTTGGATTCATTAAAACGTTGACAACATAACTCAGTTGTGAAAATTCTCACGAATAAGCAAATTGTTCATATTATTGTAAGGAAAACAAAATAAAATAAATAGAGCATTTTATAATTAACAAAAAAAAAGAACTTTCAATATACAGTTTAACTAGTTTTCTTCATTATACTATCTAGATTGTAGAATAATAAATATAAATGTGAAAACTGTAATCTGGAAAAAAACAAAAAACAAAACAAAAAACTAATCAGAATGGAAGAAAAACATACAATCGATAATCACATGTATTTGTGGTAAACTCACATTTCATTTTCAATATATTGGTTGTCAGACATCCCATATTTTGAAAGTTTAATTTTTTTTAATCCAATTTCTTTGTTCCTGTAATTTAGTTTTGTAGCCATAAATACTTAAAAAAAGGAAAAAAAAGAAGAAAAAGAAGAAAAACATAAACCAAAAATATTACCACCTTATTATCATTCCCAAGCCATTTTTTTAGAATTAAACCAGTATTTGTTTTAATTCTATCATTACGTTTTCACTTCTACCATCATGTCATAAAGTGCCTCATATTTACTCTCAAGTGTACTGAATTGTCTCATTGTTACATTGTAATTGTTTCTATGCTATCATTATGTTGTTTTCCCCTAATTATATGTACTGATTATTCCCATTTTGCCACTCTCAGCCAATTTAATGAACATATTAAACTCACTATAGTAGTCTCTTTTCCAATATCTCCATACATTTATATTCAACTTGGGACTAATATTAAGTCCTAGTTGTCTCATTTAATGTAATAAGAATTTAATTCTGAAATGGGTTTGCAATTTGCTCTAAGTTATGAGAAACATTCAGGGATTTATTCACTATTCACTATTCTTCTAGTATTCCTTCTATGGTACCCAGTGTCTATGAAACATTTAATTAACTCTAACACTTTTAGTCAAATAATTGGTAACTTCCAGCCAACACATTTCTCCTGGATTTGTTGACAGTGCCAATCGACTGCACGCCCCTATCTGTAAGTGTCTCATCTATACATATTTGCAAGGTAACATCTTAAAACCTACTGCATGGGTTTACTTCTACTTGTCAAACCTAAATTTAGCTGAATCCTTGACTTAAAGGAACACTGTAGGCACCCAGACCACTTCATGTTAAAGAAGTGGTCTGGGTGCCATGTGCCTCCTGTCTAATTATGGACTAATGTTATAATGTTCCTAATGGTTTAGTGTTCCTTTAAATTGCCGAAATGAGAATACAGTTGCCTTTTTAGAATATTTATAATTCAGGTGTTTTGGCATACAATTTTAAATTCATTTTGATTAATTCAATTTGAATTCCCAACAAATCATTCTTTAGTGAATAACCAGGAATTTACCAATCTCAAAGGCAATTTGGCTCAGATTTGGTTGTTAATACTCAAATTGTTCAAAATCTGTAAAAGAAAATGCAAACATATAGCAATTCTTTGAATTCTTTGAGTACAGTTGTTATTACATCTAGGAGTCAACTAAAAAGCTGGACTAAAAAAAATATTTCATGGGCAACCAGGAACCAATGGACCCTGGACGTCTTATAAGTCATGAAGGTGCCAAATAGTTGTGTAAAATATAAATATATGTATTAAACCAATATAAACAATTATAATTGAATTTAAAACACATTTAAAAATTCATACATTCCAAATGTAGTCAACCTATAGACTGTAAGCTCATTTGAGCAGGGTCCTCTTCAATCTATCGTTCCTGTAAGTTTTCTTGTGATTGTCCTATTTATAGTTAAATCCCCCCTCTCATAATATTGTAAAGCGCTACGGAATCTGTTGGCCCTATTTAAATGGCAAAATTAATAATAATAACATAGTCCTCAAAATTTAAAAGGATTTTACTTTCTTTAAAAGCAATCTTTTTGTAACCAGTTTACAAAATTCAGTTTAATATAACTGAGTAAAAAAAAAAACCTCTGCAGAATTAGATTTTATCCTTAATTGGACTGTTTTTAGATAAGCATTTTGGAAATTAGATCTTGAATCACCACAACTCTTTGTTTGGTGCATAGACAGATTTGAAAAGCATCTATGTTTCAGCCCAACTGATTTTCAAGTTAATCATGATAATATCAATTTACATGTTATTACTTTTATTAGCATGTATAATGCACCAACATATTATTGAACTCTTTACAATTTTAGAAAGGGGATATTAGGGATAATGAGTGCTCTGCTCAAACAAGCATACCATCTATGAGGATCTATGGACATGTATCATTAGGTGTCTTGCCCAAGGACACTTGCTGGTCAGGTTTCCTAGATCTAAGATGGCTGATCAGTAGCTTAATCGTTGTGTTCTCAAGCAAGGATACTTTGCTGTAGAAAACTACTTGGGGTCTTTATACTCCAAACACATATATAAAAAGGTAAAAGGTCTCTTTAGTTGCTACGGTTTTTTGATTCAAGCATCTATATATAGGACATATGGGTGCCCAGTCCCTGTAATTTAAAACTCCTTCCTCACCTACCCCCAACACTGTACCTCAGCCCTATGTGAAGTAATGCAGTCCTTAAAATGCTAGTAGAGCTATACCCCTTCTTACCTATATGTATGTACAGAGAATAATGTAAAAAGCAATTATACAAACAAACCAAAACACTCTTTCTCAAGTTTTAGACTACAGAAAACGATATGCATTTTTCATGATTAAGATATGCACTTATATTAATGGTGCACATAAAGTCAATGATCTATCTTGTCTATTGGCTTTAGTGTTCATTTGGATACACTATAAAGGTCCTGAGTGCACCAGTTTGGTATTACTAATGGAAAATCTAGACCATTTCAAAAATATCAGTAATTCCTTAAAACCTCCAAAAACTCAGGTCACCTCGCATATAATTTTATAAATACCTTGTTGCACTTCATTTTATAGAAATCTTTCTTTGACTTTCAAAGTAACCTATTTGATGTTAATAATATGAGCTGGGAGACAGATGAAGAACTGAGGCTTTGTGCTGGCCAGTTGTAATTACAATATTTAGTTTTTATGTTTGATGGCGGCCCCACTTACCCTTTCTGTAATGTAATCTGGCTGTAGAATGGCCCTCATTTTGTATTGTATATGTTTGTCTTCACTTGAAATATAACTGAATAATATCATGTTAGTTGTGCTTTGATGCTCTTGGTAATGTTCACATAGACTAAAAATAATCATCAACAATTCACCTACTCGAAATTACCATTAATAGGCTTCTCTGAGCACCAAAACAACTTTAGTTAATGAAGCAGTTTTGGTGTATGTATCATGGCCATGCAGTATCACTGCTCAATCTATCACTTTTGTTTCTGTTTATGCAGTCCTAGCCACACCTCATATTGCTGTGACTCACCTAGCCTACATGTAAAACTGGTTACATTTTCAATCAGATGTTACTGCGCAGTGTGTTTACTTTACAAGTGCTTATCTCCTGCTCTGTTAAATGAACTTTGTTCACCTACAGGAGGCTCCTGCAGGAGATAAGACTTTTAAAATTAAACAAACTGTGCAATAAAGGAAATTTAAACATTAGATCTTTCTTTACATGAAATGTATAAGGAGACTCTGTAGGTCACATAAAGGCCTGCGTAAACAAAGTTATTTAACTCTTAAATGGCTGAAAATTGAGCAGTTAGAATGCATGACATGAGGTTTGGTGCCAGTAGTGTCTTTTTAAATATGAAATACGGGGAGAACCAATGTCATATATTGGGGTAATACAGTTTTTTCTTTCTGCAGTATTATCCTTTGTTTTTCATTCTTTACAACGCAAACATTTTGCTTGTTCATGGGTTCTTCATGGTTATTAAGTACTCTTACTGAAATGCCTGTTAGTTGCTACTGTTCAGGATAGTTACCAGATTTTTTGATACAATGCTCTCTTTGGCTCAGTAACATTTACAGGTTGTTATATGCTCAATATTACCATAACACATATAATCTACAGCATGATTTAGTTAATACCCCAAAATGTTTCTGACTGTTTAAAGGGACACTGTAGGCACCCAGACAACTTCTGCCCATTGGAGTGGTCTGGGTGCCTTGCCCTTCTTCCCTTAGTCAAAACACTTTGTTGGATGGAGCTGAGCCAGAGCCGAGGGATATCGGTGCTGGACCCAGGTAAGTGTCGGAAGGGATTATTAACCCTTTCAGTGCTTGTACTGGCACTATAGTTTCCCTTTAACTTGACCATCCAAAAGTAGACCTGGGCATAGGTGTGCACATACTATGACATCTACAAAAAAAATTTAAACTGAGGCAAAAAAACAAACAAACAGTCAATGCATTTACATTGACTCATGAATGTGGGCCATATTCACATATATACATTTTTATGAGGACACCTTACCGAGTGCTCCCAGAAGATGTCAGACGAGGAGGTCTCAAAAAATACAATGGTCAGCATAATCTGGAGCATTTAACAAACCTTACAAAGCAGGCACATAGGTTTTTGTTTTTTTTGCACTGTGTTGCAGTTCTGACCATATCAGTTTACTCAGAATACTGAGTTCGAAACACATTATTAATTATTATTTTTTATATAGTAGTAACATACATCACAGCACTTTACAATTATCTGACTGAACCTGGGTTTGCCAGTTCTAAGGAAATGATGTTACCGCCGCTCTAACCAGCCAATATGTACGTTAGGTTAGGTTTTTGATTTCATAATCTTGGAAGAAATCTATATATAAAAAAAAGCAGTTTGTTTCCTACATTTATATATTATGTATTCCTCTTCCTTTTAAAGGGACACCGTAGGCACTGTATCTGCTTCATCTCATTAAACTAGTTATAGTGTCTGGAGTCCTCTGGTCCCATTCTATCAGAATTAAACCGTTTTTAAAGTTTTAATGTTTTAATGCTAAACAAGAGTCCCCGGCAATCCATCCTCTCTGTGCTGCTTTGGCTAATAAGGAAGTATTATCCTGAGCAGCAATAGGCAGCTGTGATTGGCTGAGAGTGTCAGCTGACTGCTTTTAGCCTGTCAGAGTTACAACTGGTGGTATGAATGGGTATGACAACAAGGAAGTGTGCAGCCTCTGCCTTAGCTACACAAACTGAAGGGGCCGGACTGTGGGTGGCCAGGGACTCTTATTTTGTGGCATACTGCACAAACATGGTTCAACACTGAATGGAGGGACAACGCCAGGGCACTCCAGGCACTATAACCAATTCAAAGAGATGAAATGCTTATAGTGACTACAGTGTCCCTTTAAGTATAGTCTCACAATTTTGCTATTTATTCTTTAACAAATAGAATTTGGTAGTGAAGAGTTACATTTATTGAACTTTTTTTATAGTATGTTTGCTAATTTAGGGAAATGTTACATATATTATTGCATTTCATACACTAGGATAGTAAGGAAGTATTTTGACTTCACCTTTTGTTCTTAATTACCTACTTGCATAATTTTGTATTTCATGTGTAAAATATTTAATAAAAACTAATTCTACCTTCGTATTTTATTCCTAATTTTTATTAGTTTGAAGTTGAAAAACCTTATATGATATGGCAGAAAGTCTGTTATGTTTGTAAACAGCTATAATTTAAATTGATATGGTCATTTTTACTACTAATATTAACAGAAAATATATTTAATTAAATAGTAAATACTAAATAGGTATTTTCCAAATATGTCATTTTGATTTTTTTCTGACTTGTAAGAGTTAGATTATACTTAATATATATTTAACATATTAAAATGTACATTTACATTGTTAAATTAACTACAATTTATGGTTTTATAAAGAAACCCCACTGGGTTATTGAAAACCAATAACTGATTTAAAATGAACAGGGAATTTACTTTTTTGGCTAAAATAGCCCAAATTATAATAATTTAAAAAAAAAATCCAACTCATATATTTTTTCAGCTTGGATATTTTGACCTAATATTTTACATTTTAAAATACTTTGATAAATTTCCTATTATTGTAAATGCATATATGTAGATTTACAAGAGTGTTACATGTGATATTCTTTCATTGTATGAAATTATTTTGATTATATTATTGATAATAGAGGTACCCCTAACCTAACCCTACTCCTAACCCTACTCCTAATCCTACCCTAACCATAACCCTAACCCTACCCCTAACCCTACTCCTAACCCGACCCTAACCCTACTCCTAACCCTAACCCTACCCCTACTCCTATATCTTTTTATATCCTTTTTTATCTTTACAAAGTTCCATTACCTTGTTACTCGGGTATTTTAACAAGCTCAGTGAATCGACAGAGCTAACAAACTCATTGACTTACCCTAACCCAACTCCTACTCCTAACCTTACTCTAACCCTACTCCTAGACCAACCCTAACCCTAACCCTACTAACCCTACATAATTCTAAATCAGTGAATCAAAGTTGGTTTAACCCCTTAAGGACACATGACATGTGTGACATGTCATGATTCCCTTTTATTCCATACATTTGGCCCTTAAGGGGTTAAGTAGCATTGGCAGTGGCAATTCACAGCAGTAACCTAATCACCTCACCAGACTCACACTAATATCAATTACACAGCCTAACTCCCTCACAGTCACAGATAATTTATTTATATCTCTCGACCTACACCTTCCAAATACAGAAGCAACCCATAGAAAAATAGTTGAATAAAGTAAAATAAAACATAACCTTTAATAAACGATTATTAAAACTAAAAGTCTTGTGGCTATAAGTGATATATACAAGTGGAGGGGAGGGGTATTCGGCTAGAAAGTATGTAGTACCTGGGAACATGTAGGGGAATACACTAGTAATCTAAGAGATGCAAAAATCCAAAGAGGTGCCTGCAAGTGCACCCTCCCATAGTATTATCCAAATTCCCAAAAGTCTCCAATCCACTACCTATTCTGAAATCTAAAGAGGTCAGACCTCTTGCACCTCGCTAAATATCTAACCGTTACTAACTAATAGCTGGATAACGCTGACCGATACCAGCCAGTAGAGCAATATCACTAAATCGAAATCACTTAGTTGAAAACATAGCATGGTGGCTCTCCCAGATCCAGAGAGAGGTAGTCCTTATGTTGTCCCACGTGTTTAAAAAATAAAATAAAAAACTACTTTTGATTAGTTTGCTGCTAGCTGTAATTTATGAGTCTGTAATCAAATACCAGAATTCCAGGTGTTATGCAAAAGGAGAATGGCTAAGGCTGGGGTATAAAGCCCTGAGTCTAATTTGATGCATTTCATTGTTAGTCCCCTGAAAATAAACAAGTGATGGTTTATTCCATGAAACCTGTTAGGCAAAACACCAAAAGCTGAAGAACGAAGATGGGGGCACATGTGAGGGAGTACCTCAAGTAAGTATGTCAACTTTTAGGTTCACCTCCAACTGCAGTACATAAAGCAGGAATGTTAATTTCTTTGATAGTTGCATAATTTGAAAAGACCCCCAAAGGTGAGAGGCCATTTTTAAAGTTCCACAACAAATTATACAGTATTGCTCACAATTTATTCTTCCTTTTTGCTTAAAATAACCTGAATCATTTGATGGTTGTAGCGAGTGTCTTCTAATTTTATTTATTATTATATTTTACCTAAATAATTATTGCTAAATACATATTTGACTTTAGAGTCATTAAAGTGATTGTTGCTATTTTATTTTAATCTAATAGCAATTTTCTCATTTGACAGCTTGCACACAGAGTTATTTCTCTCACAGGGATATTTCTCCATTTATAGAGAGCCTGAAGGGACGTTGGATCAAGTTAGATGATTTACCATATGTTTTATAATTGCATTTAATTAAACTGCTGTTAAAGTTCTACTTGATGTTTTCCAGTGTGGTACTTCAGCATTGGAAGTGAGGTTGCTCACTGCATGATGATGCAAAGCGAGCTTTGGCTAAGACACTCATAATAAAGGATGCTTTGGGCTGAGTCACTGTCATACATACAGGATCCTGGGATATGTGCTTTATTTATTTAAAGGATACACACAATTGTGCTCAAAGGTTTGCATACCCTTGGAATTGGTATTATATCTACCATTTTTAAGAAACCATGAGTGAGCAGGCAAAACACATTTCTTTTATTTATTATGGGATTCCTATTCAACTGTAGGTTATAACAGAATGGAACAATCACAAAACAAAACATGGCAACAAAGAAAAAAATAAAATGACCCCTGTTCAAAAGTTTGCATACCCTTAGTTCTTAATACTGTGTATTGCCCCCTTTAGCATCAATGGCAGTCTTTTGTAATAGTTTTCTATGAGGACCCTAATTCTTGCAGGTGGTATAGCTGCCCATTTGTCTTGGCAAAATCATAATAATAACAAAGTATTTAACCAGGAAAGGTACATTCAGATGTTACCAGATGTTACCTTGGCCCAACATCCAGGGGAGCAAGTTTGAGATTTCCCCAGAGTGGCTCGATCATATTACCGTCAGGAGACAGTGATGGCCACTCCAGAACCTTTACTTTTTTTTGCTGTAACCACTGGATAGTGATGTCGCGAACCGTTCGCGAACTTCCCGCCAACGGCTCGCCGCGGTTTGCCACGAACCGTTCGCGGCAAGCTCCGGTCAGCTGACACATCCCGGCCAATCTCCAGCAGACCCTCCCTCCCAGACCCTCCCACCTCCTGGACAGCATCCATGTTGAAGCTGCCTTCAACATGGATGCTGTCCAGGAGATGGGAGGGTCTGGGAGGGAGGGTCTGCTGGAGATTGGCCGGGATGTGTCAGCTGACCGGAGCTCGCTGCGAACGGTTTGTAGCGAACCGTGGCGAGCCGTTCGCAGGAAGTTCGCGAACAGTTCGCGACATCACTACCACTGGAGGGTCAACTTGGCCTCGTGCAAAGGGTCATTGTCATGCTGGAAAGTTCAAAAGCATCCCAGGTGCAGCCTTAGTGCAGAAGAATGCAAATTGTCTGCCACTATTTTCTGATAACATGCTGGATTCATCTTGCCATCAATTTTCACAAGATTCCCAGTGCCTTTAAAGCTCACATGCTCCCAAAACATCAGTGAGTCACCACCATGCTTCACAGTGGGGATGTATTCTTTTCACTATAGGCCTTGTTGACCCCTCTCCAGACATAGTGCTTATGGTTATAACCATAAAGCTCTATTTTGGTCTTGCCACTCCAAATTACAGTGTGCCAGAAGCAGTGAGGCATGTCAAGGTGTTGTAACTGGGCTTTTTTTGTGACATTTACACAATAAAGGCTTCTTTCTGGCAACTCGACCATGTAGCTAATTTTTGTTCAAGTATTGTTATATTGTGCTCCTTGAAACAACCACACTGTCTTTATCCAGAGCAGCCTGTATTTCACCTGAGGTTACCTGTGGGTTTTTCTTTGTATCTCAACCAATTCTTCTGGCAGTTGTGGGTAAAATCTTTTTGGGTCTACGTGGCCTTGGGTTTTTTATCAAGAAATCCTACAATTTTCTACTTCTTAATAAGTGATTTATTTATTTATTACTGGCATTTATAAAGCACCAACATATTCCGCAGTGCTGTACAATTGGGAGAACAATACAGTATAAACAGACTAATACAAAAGTTAGATGGCCCTGCCCGTGAGCTTACAATCTAAAGGTAAAATAGGGAAATGAGACAAGAGGTAGCAGAGGAAATTGAAGGTGATGGTAGATAGAATTGATAGTGTGACTGCAGTGATTGAACAGTACTGACTGGAATTTTCAAGGCTTTTGATATCTTTTTATATCCTTTTTTATCTTTATAAAGTTCCATTACCTTGTTACGCAGGTATTTTGACAGTTATTTTCTGCTCCCCATGGCTCAGTATTTAGCCAGCTCAGTGCATCGACGTGAGAGCTAACAAACTCATTGACTATTTATACACAGATACTAATTGCAATTTAAAAAGCCATAGGTGTGGGAAATTAACCCTTAATTGCCATTTTAGCCTGTGCGTGTCACCTTGTGGGCCTGTAACAAGGCTAAACATTCAAGGGTATGTAAACTTTTGATCAGGGCCATTTGGGTATTTTATTTTATCATTATCATCAAAAAAGGAGCCAGACAACTATGTGATAATAAATGGCTTCATATAATCACTATCCTTCCTTAAAAATATGTTTTTTGCATGATCTGTCATATTTTCAAAATCAATGGCAACATTTCACAATTTCTGCCAGGTTATGCAAACTTTAGAGCACAACTGTATATACATGTATTTATATATACACCCCACATTTAGGCATTAAAAGCATTTGGACACATGGCGCATGAGCACCAATCACCACAATTGGCAAACAATGCATTTAGTATGCATGCATTGCAACCAATACTTCTTTATTAGAAGTATTCAGTATAGTGCCGTTTAGTGAGGCAGGATACCCTCCTAGTTGTTTGCTTGACAGACAGGTGGTGTTACTAAAGGGATTCATAAAAGTGCAAATAGAGCCATGTAGTTAAAGTACTAAAGCTGAAGTGCATTAGAGCAGTGTTTCCCAACCCAGTCCTCAAGGCACACCTACCAGTCCAGGATTTAGGGATTACCCAGTTGTGTCTAAGGTGTTTTTTTTCTTCTTTGTAAAAACACCCTAAACACAACTGGGTAATCCCTAAATCCTGGACTGGTAGGTGTGCCTTGAGGACTGGGTTGGGAAACACTGCATTAGAGGACTAGGGTGAGTATAACTTGTGGGCCATTTTATGCATTTTAATGTAATTAAGGCATTAATACCTTGACTGCCAAGGTCTTTTCTTTTTCAATATATTTAACACAAAAATTACTTGAACCATTAGTTGTATAGCTAGCGCATAAATTTAGGACATAGCAGTATCACCATACTCAGGTTTGGAGTATACGAATACTTGGGTCCTTTTATTGTGGCCAGCCTAAGGCACACCTTTGCCTTAATCATGCTGTCTAATCAGCATCTTGATATGCCACACCTGTGAGGTGGATGGATTATCTCGGCAAAGGAGAAGTGCTCACTAACACAGATTTAGACAGATTTGTGAACTATATTTGAGAGAAATAGACCTTTTGTGTACATAGAAAAAGTCTTAGATCTCTGAGTTCAGCTCATGAAAAATGGGGGCAAAAACAAAAGTGTTGTGCTTATAATTTTGTTCAGTGTGTATATATATATATATATATATATATATGTAAAAAACAGATACAATTCGTATCTTGTAATACCCTTTTTTATTGGACTAACAGAATTTTTTAATGACAAGCTTTCGGGAGAACCTCCCTTTCTCAAGTCTGAAGCATTTCTGAGCAAGACAACACTTAGAATTCAAAGTTGAGTTGTGATACAGGGGTTAAAAGTGACATGAGTGCAGATAAGACACAGGTTTGATAGAAATTAGACAACATTCTTGCAGAGGGTTATAAATATATTTCTGAAGATCAGAGTGAGGGGGGAGAGGGAGAAAAAAAAACAAGCAGACAGTGCAGACGATGGTACACTTTATACATACACACACAAATATATATCAGTCATATTTTCAAAATCGCATAAACACATGAAGACATACATATACATACATGCACATGAACTCATATACTCAAATATAAATGCAAAGTCACATATATAAGTATATATATATATATATATATATATATATATATATATATATATATATATATATATATATATATATGTATATCTGTATTTTACAATACAAAATACTGACTTAAGGAGGCATTTGATTGTCACTTTCAATTAAATTTTTCCTCTTTTTGAGGCAGATTTGGAAATTACATTGTTGGGTTTTACACCTTTTTTTGAAGTAATGGCAGAAACAGTAATGCGTGATCTTGATGGATTTGAGTATTTTTTTAACATAATTATTGTATTGGATTGTAACAATATAACACATTATCAAGCTATTTATGCATGCAAATTATTAACCCCTTAAGGACACAGCTTCAGAAGCTTGACTTACGCTTAATGACACAAGCAATTTTTGCATTTTCTTGCTGTTTGCGTTCAACTGCAATTTGCATCTCTCTCATTTATTGCACCGACACATATTATATACTGTTTTTTAAAGGACAGAAAGGGCTTTAATTTGATATAACATATATATATATATAAATGCTTACTTATTATAAAAAAAATACAGAAAAATGCAAAAAAAATGAAAAATATTGTTTTTTTTTACAGTTTTTGCAATAATAATGTGTGCATAATTAGTGCAGGTTAAGGAAAGTAATTAAAAATAAATTTATTTATTTGTTCTGATTTACAGAATATATAATGTGTCTGGGATTTTAAGTTTTTTTTTGGTAGTTACAGGTCACAAAGCACAAGGAGTAAAATAAACTTTTTAATGTGGAGCAATTCTAGAATTTGGTATGTTTGTCTTGTAAGCTTAATAGCCATAAAAGAAAACAAAATTGCCACACAAAAGTATATATTTATATAAAGTAGACATCACGGGCTATTTACCTAAGGTTGTTTTGACACTTTCTACGTAGCCATTTCACCGCCAACCTCTGCTAAATATTGGAGAAAAATTGTGTTCTTTTTGGCACACAAACTTATAACAGAGAAATTCTCGTGTATATTTTGTAAAGTTGGTGTGTGCTATTCCTGTACAAAGTTTTATTTTGTGTTCAGTTACATCTGCTGAGTAAAATGACACCCCCATTGTATGTCTTTTGCACTATTTCATGAAGTTACAGTGCCATACAGGATACCTGTCCTTTTCAGTATTCACAGTAGAATTTTGAGAGATGGATTTAATGAGCCTTAGCTTCCATTTTGGGGTATTATAACAGTTTGACTGTTCAAAAAAACCCCACAAAGACCTACCATTTGTAAAAGTAGACACTCCAGGGTATCTTATAAGGTGCATATTGTGCCTTAACATGCCCCCATTTTTTCACCAATATATGCCAAAGTATGTGGTAAAAAATAATTTTGTGCATTTTTTACATACGGATTGCATTTTGCTGGGCGTTTTGTATATTTCATATGTGCCACTAAGTTCAAACCCCCCAAATTATGCTCAGCTAAGTCTTCTGAGTAAAATGACACCCCATATGAATGTCTTTGGCACTATTTCATGAAGCTACAGTGCCATATAGGAGACCTGTCCTTTACAGTATTCACAGTAGAATTTTGAGAGATGGATTTAATGAGCCTTAGCTTCCATTTGGGGTATTATAACAGTTTGACTGTTCAAAAAAACCCCACAAAGGCCTACCATTTGCCTTAACATACCCCCATTTTTTCACCAATATATGCCAAAGTATGTGGTAAAAAATAATTTTGTGCATTTTTTACATACGGATTGCATTTTTGCTGGGCGTTTTGTATATTTCATATGTGCCACTAAGTTCAAACCTCCCAAATTATGCTCAGCTAAGTCTTTTGAGTAAAAGTACACCCCCAATAAATGTCTTTGTCACTAGTTTGTGAAGCTACAGTGCCATATAGGAGACCAAGCCATATCCGTTTTTACCAAACTTTGAATTTTGACGCTGTGCCTATGTGCAATTTCCAAGCATCTTCGCAGGTTTTAAATTCAAACTACCCCACAAAGGCCTACCATTTCTTAAAGTAGACACCCCAGGGTGTTTCAAAGGTATAGTTTGAACCTTAGCGTGGGATCATTTTTCCGCTAGCTTGTACCAAGTGTAGTGGTAATAAGCATTTTTTCTGCCTTTTTGACATACAAAGTGAGTTTGCGCAGCATATTTTGCAAACCTTATGTGTGCTACGACTGTATAATACTTCATATGTTGCTCAGCTATGTCGGCTGAGTACAGCAATACCCCCATATGTACCTTTGCCAGGTATGTGTGGACATTGGAGGGGCACATTTAGGACACAGCCATTCCAGTTTTTTTCAAACTTTGAATTTTTATGCTGTGCCTATGTCCCATTTTAGAGTATTTTACCAGGCTATATAATCCAAATTCCCCATAAAGCCATGCCATTTCTTAAAGAAGACATCCCAGGGTATTTCAAAAGGCATATTTTGAACCTTGGCGTGGGATCATTTTTCCGCTAGCTTGTACCAAGTGTAGTGGTAATAAGCATTTTTTCTGCCTTTTGACATACAAAGTGAGTTTGCGCAGCATATTTTGCAAACCTTATGTGTGCTATGACTGTATAATACTTCATATGTTGCTCAGCTATGTCGGCTGAGTACAGCAATACCCCTGTATGTACCTTTGCCAGGTATGTGTGGACATCGGAGGGGCACATTTGGAACACAGCCATTCCAGTTTTTTTCAAACTTTGAATTTTTATGCTGTGCCTATAGCCCCATTTAGAGTATTTTACCAGGCTATATAATCCAAATTTATAAAAACCATACCATTTTCTTAAAGAGACATCAGGGGTATTTCAAAAGGCATATTTTGGTGCCGTCAGGAGATCATTTTTCCGTAGCTTGTACCAAGTGTAGTGGTAATAAGCATTTTCTGCCTTTTTGACGCCTAAAAGTGGGTTGCGGCAGTATTTTAAAACCTTATGTGTATTACTATGACCGTATAATGCTTTATATGTTGCTCAGCTATATGCGGCTGAGTGGCAATACCCAGTATGTGCGCGCCCGGGTATGTGGATGTGTTGAAGGCATTTGGGGCCGCCCAGCCATTCAGTTTTTATAACTTTGAAGTTTTACGCTGTGTCCATGTTCCAATTTGGAGTAGTTTAGACGGCTGGTTATTGAAACTTCCCCACAAACACATACTATTTATTAAAGAATACACCCTGGGGTAATTCAAAAGGCATATTTTGAACCTTGGCGTGGGATAATTTTTTTTCTAGTTTGTTCCAGGTGTAGTGGTAATGAGCGTTTTTAAAATGTATTTTTTTACTTTTTATAACTTTTTTTTACTTTTAAAAACTAGTTTTTAAACTTTTGTTTTGCTTATAAATTTTTTTTAAACTTTCCTAAACTTTCTTAAAACTTTTTTACAGATTTAACATTTTTCTAAGCTTTTTTTTTTTACCGTTAACCCCTAACTAGCAGTACGCAGCAGTAACAGTAAATTCCCCATTTTCCCATAACTCCCACCCACCCCAGCTAGCAAAATATATAGTTATAAAATATTTAAATTAATTAATTAAATAAATTGAACCCCTGAGGGTTAAAAAAAATAAATAAAAGTTAATCCTCAGGGGTTAAAAAAAATTAGATCACAGTATAATACTGTGATCTCTATTTAATCGCTGTAGGCAGTGATCGACTGGCAGGGAAGGGGTTAATTTTTATTTGGACTAGGTAAAGTGTGTTTTTTTTGTTTTGTTTTTTTACTTAAATGTTATTAAAACATTTTTTTAAGCTTAATTTTTAACTTTTTAAAGTTTCTTTTAAAACTTTTTTTTAACGTTAACCCCTAGTTAGCCTAACGTCAAATCCCCCAATTCCCCACTAACTTCCACCTACCCCAGCTATCTAAATATATAATTTAAAAATAATTTAATTAATTAATTTAATTAATTTAACCCCTGAGGTTTAAAAAAAAAAGAATTAACCCTCAGGGGTTAAAAAAAAAAATCAGATCATAGTAAAATGTAATCCCTGC
>OW240912.1:45194436-45233970 GCA_933207985.1 Pelobates cultripes
AGGAGGGATCGCTGAGCGCTGAGCGCTTCCCTCCTGTCAGCCTCTTTCTCAGGCTGCGCCCGGGCGGTGCGGTCCGCCCTCATGGACGCACCGCCCGGGCAAAGCTGCAGCCGCCTGAGGCTCAATACAGAGCGCTCGGGCGGCTGCAGCATGGGGGGGGCGGCGGGGCTGGCCATGGCACCCCTCACCCGGCTGGCACCGGGGCGGACCGCTCCCCCCGCCCCCCCCTTAGTACGCCACTGGCCTGACGTCCACAGGTGGGGGTTGTGCTTACAGCCCAACACCGTGCAAGACGTTTGGCATTTGCCAGAGAACACCAAGATTGGCAAATCCGCCACTGGTGCCCTGTGCTCTTCACAGATGAAAGCAGGTTCACAATGAGCACATGTGACAGACGTGACAGAGTCTGGAGACGCCGTGAAGAATGTTCTGCTGCCTGTAACATCCTCCAGCATGACCGGTTTGGCAGTGGGTCAGTAATGGTGTGGGTGGCATTTCTTTGGGGGGCCGCACAGCCCTCCATGTGCTCGCCAGAGGTAGCCTGACTGCCATTAGATACCGAGATGAGATCCTCAGACCCAGGGCCAGATTAAGAGCCCAGTGGGCCTGGTGCTGACAATTATGACAGGCCTAATTACAGAATCATATCGACCAAAAACAGTAAAACACTCCCAAGCGTCAGGTATCTGATGGAGATGGTGCTGGAGAGAAAGAAAACAGCAGCTATAAGAAAACACATACCCTAGGCTAATCTATCACTAATTTATGTTTTCATCTTTCAAGTAAATCCATAACCCCTAACAGCAGTGTCCAGTAAGCAGGAAGTCAATGGGCACTGTAAAAGGGTGTGCCACTGACACAAATCACGTAACCTGCCAAAAGGGGCGAACATGCCCAAAAAGAGGATATGTCTGCCCAAAGAATTAGAAGGCCAGCCTGGTATGAATGCATGTCAGGCTGCCTGCCAATCATGCAGCTGGCCAACTAAGAGCATACTATGCAGACAGCACCCTGAGCTTGGCATAAATGCATCTAATGATGCGCTCGCTCAACGCTTTCTAAGGACTGTCCCCTAGCACTCGCTGGTCCACTTTTCTCCTTACCTTCTTACTAGCAGGCAGAAGCTCCTGGTATATAGTCTGGGACAGAGAAAAGCTGTATGTAGTAAGTGTAAAAGAAAGGGAACATGCCACAGTGCTAGAGAGTCCAAAGTCAGCATTACCTTAAAGGATCACTATAGGGTCAGGAACACAAACATGAATTCATGACCCTATAGTGTTAACACCACCATCTAGCCCCCTGGGCCCCTCATGCCTCCATAAATATAGCAAAATCTTACTGTATTCAAGCCTGAAGCTGTAACTCTGCATGCTGTTAGACTCAGAAAAACAAGCAGTCTGCTGACATCATTAGAAGTGGTGGCCTAATCCAATCACAGTGCTTCCCCATAGGATTGGCTGAGACTGACAAAGAGGCAGATCAGGGGCAGAGCCAGCATGATTCAAACACAGCCCTTGGCCAATCAGCATCTCCTCATAGAGATGAATTGAATCAATGAATCTCTATGAGGAAAGTTCAGTGTCTGCATGCAGAGGGAGGAGACACTAAATGTTTGGATGCATTTTAGGCAGGCATGACCCAGGAAGGATCTCTAACAGCCATCTAAGGAGTGGCCAGTGAAGTTATCACTAGGCTGTAATGTAAACACTGCATTTTCTCTGAAAATACAGTGTTTACAGCAAAAAGCCTGATGGTAATGATTCTACTCACCAGAACAAAATCAATAAGCTGTAGTTGTTCTGGTGACTCTAGTGTCCATTTAACTATATTCATTGTCAGCCAGTCCACACAAGTTTTGTTCCCATACATCCCTCTTAAGTTTCCATACTTAAGTAAGAGTATGTGAAAAGTAGTTAGAGTTGCCACCTTTCTTGGAAAAACATACCGGCCTTGCTAATTTGCATAATTAAATATGTATGGGTGACATCACATGATGTAAATCACAAGGAGTGACATAACAGAAAATGCTGTAAAATTACCAAAAACCTACTTAGTTTGACTCTGCTGTACAGATGGATTCCTCCCAGTGGCCCGATGTCTCCCAGTGCCCCCATGTGTCGATTACTCCAGGTCTCAGTGTTCCTATGTATCAGAGTCTCAGTGCCCCATGTCTCCCAGTGTCCCCTAGTGTCGTGTCCCCAGGTCTCCCAGTGATCCTATGTATCACAGTGTCTCAATGCCCCATGTCTTCCTGTGTCCCCATGTATCCCAGGGTCCCCATGTCACTAGGAAGACGGGAAGACCTGGGGACACGGGGAGACCTAGGGACACGGAGACACCAATGACACTGGGAGACTAGGGGACTCTGGCTGGGACGCATGGGGACACTGGGAAAAGAGGGGACACTTGAAGACATGGGGACACAGACACCAGGGACACAGACACTAGAGACACTGGCTGGGGGACATGGGGACATTGAGACATGGGGGCACTGGGAGACATGGGGACAAGGAGACACCAGGGCCACATACACTAGGGACACTAGCTTGGAGACATGGGGACATTGAGACACTTGAGGCACTGGGAGACATGGAGGCACTAGGAGGCATGGGGACAGTGAGACACTGGCTGACTGGGGGCACTGGGAGACTAGGGGGCACTGAGACACCAGGGACACTGGCTGGGAGACATGGGGATACTGGGAGACATGGGGACACTGTGTCCCCATGTGTTTGTCTCATAATGTCTCCCAATATCCCTTAGTGTCTCAGTGTCTGCCATAATGTCTCCCAGTGTCCCTTAGTGTCTCAGTGTCTGCCATAATGTCTCCCAATGTCCCTTAGTGTCTCAGTGTCCCCATGTCTCCTTGCAGCCTTTCCCCCATCCCTTACTTCCCTGAGCTGTAGGCTGTCTCTGCAGGGTGGGAGTTGCTGTCTGGACTCTCTGTAGCTGCACCCCTGCAGATCAGTGAGTATAGATAGGCAGGGAGGGATATGCTGGAACTTCCTATCCCTGACTGTCTCCACACACAGTGCTGTGCTGGCCAGTGCTGGTATTGCAGAGGAATCTCCATTTATACTGAGAAAAATACCAGCATTTGTATTGCCAGTATCACTGTAATATTGGCATCAGCCAGGCAGCCTCAAATACTGCCTGTGCCAATAAAATAAAAGCCAGGTGGAATCCCTAAGAGTAGTGTGTGAAAAAAAAAATGTAAAATATATATATATATATATATATATATATATTTTTTTTTTTTTATTATTATTATTTATTTTATTTATGAATTTTTTTTTCTTTTATATATATATCAAATATACAATAGTTATACAAATTATACAAATTTCAATATTACAACATTAATATTACCACATTAATATATATTCGTTTGATTATCCATAACGTTATATATAATTCACAACAGAGAAAAAATTTTTTTTTTTTAAAAACACGTCAAATTGCAGTTATAAGGATCGATATATGACCAATTCCCAATTTAACAGTTCTCCATTATACAAACACATATGGAGAGATATGTATAGAATTACATCCTATATCAAACCCCCATCCATTTTGCACTTGATCAATACCCTATTTATCATATTAATCATCTATATCTTTATATAAATTTTATAAATTCTACAAACAAAAAAAAAACACCCAATATATGAGACTCGGTATGGGATGGGTCCCAAACTAGCAGTTCGTTATTGTATAGGAAATTTGGAAGTCCAGGGTAGCCAAAGCTCTCTTAAATCTCTAGTTGAAGATTCCATCTTATATTGGAACCTTATTTGTTCCATTATTTCTTGCCAAAGTGGTGGATTAGGAGATTTCCATGCTCTAGCGATATTGATTTTTATTGCAAAGAATGTGTGTCATAATATATTTTTGTTGTTTATCAAATGTTTTATAGTTCATGTTAAACAAAAACATTTCGGGACTAATTACAACAACCTCCTTAAAAATACTTTTCATTAAACCTAACATTTGGGTCTTGATATTATTCAGACCCGTACAAGCCCACCATATATGGAGCATAGTACCCTCTTCTCTTCTACATCTCCAACATTCTTTTGAGTAAAATGGGGATATTTTATGGAGTCTAACCGGGACCATATACCACCTATAGATGATCTTTAAATGTGTTTCAAATAAGGATATATTATGTATGCTTTGTTTTACTAGCATTGTAGCATTTGTCCAATCTATCAGTGGGAGGGATTTTCCCATATCCCTCTCCCATTTACCAAATGGAGGCACATCAGTAACATTGTCTAATGTATCAAACAATTTATTAAATCTAGAGATTCCTCACTTTTTTTGGCTACAAGTAATATAAGGTTCAAGATAGTGATCTTTAATCAATATTTTAGGTAAAAGAAAGTTCTTGATCCTTAAGTATTGAAATATTTCCCTAGGTAAAAATTTATATTTAGATTGTAGTTGTGTAAATGTCGCCAGTTTAGATCCCTCATATAGATTTCCAATTTTTTTTTATTCCAAAATGTATCCAAGTTTTAATATTTATATCTGACATAGCATAATGAAGTATTTCTATAGGCGTATTAGATAATAATTTTCCTTTAAGGTCCAACTTAATGTTCAAGTATTTTGCAAAATCCACCATATCTCTTAAAATTATAAGAGATATGGTGGATATTTTGTTTTTATATATATCAATGGGCCTATTCCATGGGCCTGGGCCTGGAGCTGCAGCTCCGTCAGCCCCTATGTTAATCCGGCCCTGCTCAGACCCCTTGTGAGACCACATGCTGATGCGGTTGGCCCTGGGTTCATCCTAATGCAAGACAATGCTAGACCTCATGTGGCTGGAGTGTGTCAGCAGTTCCTGCAAGACTTAGGCATTGATGTTATGGACTGGCCCTCCCGTTCCCCAGACCTGAATACAATTGAGCACATCTGGGACATCATTTTTCGCACCACAGACTCCATTTTTTGCAACACAGTCCAGGAGTTGGCAGATGCTTTAGTCCAGGTCTGGGAGGGGATCCCTCAGGAGACCATCTGCCACCTCATCAGGAGCCTGGATGACCTCCCTATAATGCCTGTGGGAGGTCATCCAGGCACGTGGAGGCCACACACACTACTAAGCCTCATTCTAAGTTGTTTTAAGGACATTACATCAAAGTTGGATCAGCCTGTAGTGTGTTTTTTCACTTTAATTTTGAGTGTGACTCCAAATCCAGACCTCCATGGGTTGAAAAATTTGATTTCCATTTTTTAATTTTTGTGTGATTTTGTTGTCAGCACATTCAACTATGTAAAGAACAAAATATTTCAGAAGAATATTTAATTCATTCAGATCTAGGATGTGTTATTTTTGTGTTCCCTTTATTTTTTTGAGCAGTGTATAATTTGTTTTACACATTTATGAAACACTCCTCTTACCCTTAAAGGTACATATCATTCACTACTGGATACTCATTAGATCATATCTAATACTCTACTCTCATTCTGCATTTTTTTTTTTTTTTGTGGGAGTCCTGCCATTTCCAGTAGAGTAGTATCTCTAACCATATTATCTACTTGAAATCTGAGACCTCCAATCTCAACCACAACCACATTAAAATAAATTAAATCTTCATGTGGCATAACAAGAACACTGGGGTAATGTAACGGACCGTTTTGCACACAAGAGGTTAAAAACCATTTAGGCGATATTCCCCTTTTTCAGATGCACAGACAGCTACTGCAAGCACCAATCTCCCTAACTGCGAACCCACAAATTCACCAACTCCCGAACTGCAACCAAGGAAATACTCGAAACTCCCGAACTGCATGCCAAGTAGCACTCCAAACTCCCGAACTGGAGACACACGAATAGCTGTTAGCAGATGAACAGGAAAAGCACCCAAGCGGCTTACACTCCTGGCAGTCAGTCTCTATAGCTTGGTGCTACTTCCAAGTGCTGTTTCTAAGTGTCTAGTTGGAGATATTCTGGAGATAACCTGGAGGTAATCTGAGGTATTCAGGAGGATAAAGAAAAAAGATTTGTTAAGATTTAAATTATTCTCATAATTGGAATGGCAGGCTTAGTTCAGTGTAACAATTGCTATGCATTTGTTTCACGTTCCACTTTTTGGAGGTTTGGTTGTTGTCTAATCTGTAGACAGTTCTCTATCTTGCGGCAGGAGATTGTATTTTTGACGTCTGAGATTTGTAAATTATCTGGTGTAGAAACTCAGACTGGAACTGCTGCAAAACCACTGCCGCAGAGACATGCTAGGAAAGGCAGATGGATTACTGTAGGATCTGGTAGACTTAGAGTTGTGGATAAAAGGCATTTTGCACAGTCTGTTGCTCTTCATAATTCATTTTCTGCACTTTCAGAGTGTAATGTTGTTGTGGAGAGAGGCAATGAGGCTTGTGGTGTTGTGGAGAGAGGCAATGAGGCTTGTGGTGTTGTGGAGAGAGGCACTGAGGCTTGTGGTGTTGTGGAGAGAGGCACTGAGGCTTGTGGTGTTGTGGAGAGAGGCACTGGCAGGGGAGGGAGGAAGAGAGGACCTGGGAGCTCACCCTGCAGCTCCTCTGGGTCCTTCTTGCACGAGCACAGAGCGTTGCCGCGATTACCATGGCAACGTTACCGCTCTTGCGAGAGTCAGCTCTAGCCCTGGAGCTACGGTCTAGTGTTCACTCTCAACACTGTGACCCCCAGGGATTCCTGGTGGTCGAAGTGGTGAGAGTGAACTCTAGCCCCATAAACACACTGCCCACACACACACCATACACATTCACACACTGCCCCCATACACACCATACACATTCACACACTGCCCCCATACACACCATACACATTTACACACATTGCCTCACACACACACATACACTGCCCACCCATATACACACAGACCCCCATACACAGCCCCCCATACTAACATTGCCACACACATACACAGCCCACACACCCTACACATTCACACACTACACCCCCACACACACACTGAACCTTTCACACACATTGCACCACTGCTCCTATTCCCTACTACAGCCTCATATCCCAGCAGACCCCAGGTAAGTTGTCAAACTGTTCTTAAACGGTTTGACACTGGCTCTGGAAGTAGTCTTATTGTGCATAACTTTACTCAGAGCGACAGGCGGATTAGCGTAGCCAGCCCACAGGCCTTAGGGACTTTAATTTGTAGGCTTGGTGAATTGGATGTACTAGTCCATCTTTTTTCTAACAGCTCTGTTTTGGAGAGAATGTAGAAAATGGTTAGGATCTCAAAAGGGAACAAATATTCTCAGTGAGCAGTTCTCAGAGGTTTTGCTAGGATGTATTTGGGAGAAGGGGCCTGTGGGAGCATGGGGACAAAAATGATAAGTTAAGAATGGTGACAAGAGCACTTGGGAAATAATGGCACTGGTAGCATTTATGGTTACTGAGACATGGTACAATGAAAAAAATGACTGGGACATAGCAATACCAGGGATACAAGTACATAAGTTAGTCACTAGTTTGGAGACATGGGGACATTGAGACTACTTGAGGCACTGGGTACATGGGGCACTAAACAGGCATGGGACAGTAGACCACTGGAAGACTGGGAGACTAGGGGACAGTGAGACAAAGGGAACAGAAGGCTGGGAGACCATGGGAACACTGGGAGACATGGGGCACACTGTGTTCCTATGTGTTTGTCTCATAATTACAGAAGAATGTCCCTTAAAAGGACCTCAGTGAGAAATGTCTAAAGAGTCATTTATTACACGTGTGTTTACAGAGGGAAGAGGTTCTATTTCAACTGTCAAAGTAAAGACAAAAGTCAATGGGACCTGATGGAATACACCCAAAGCTATTAAAAGAGCTTAGTGGTGTACTAGCAAAACCATTAACAGATTTATTTAACCAATCATTGTTAACAGGAGTAGTCCCAGAAGATTGGAAGTTAGCGAATGTTGTGCCATTTACAAGAAAGGTAAGGGAGGGAGTCGGGCAACTATAGGCCAGTAAGCCTTACTTCAGTAGTGGGGAAAGTGATGGAACCATGTTAAAGGATAGGATTGATGAACATCTAAAAACACATGGATTTCAAGATCAGAGACAACATGGGTTTACTTCAGGGAGATCATGCCAAACTAATCTTATTGATTTTTTTGATTGGGTAACTAAAATATAGATCAGGGTGGTGCAGTAGACATTGCTTACCTAGATTTCAGTAAGGCTTTTGACACTGTTGCACATAGAAGGCTTATCAATAAACTGCAATCTTTAAGTTTGGATTCCAATATTGCTTGAATGGGTAAGGCAGTGGCTGAGTGACAGGCAACAGAGGGTTGTAGTTAATGGAATATATTCGAAGCTTGGACTTGTCACCAGTGGGGTACCTCAGGGATCTGTACTTGGACCCATTCTCTTTAATATTTTTTATTAGTGATATTGCAGAAGGTCTTGATGGTAAGGTATGTCTTTTTGCTGATGATACTAAGATATGTAACAGGGTTGATGTTCCAGGAGGGATAAGCCAAATGGCAAATGATTTAGGTAAACTAGAAAAATGGTCAGAATTGTGGCAACTGACATTTAATGTGGATAAGTGCAAGATAATGCATCTTGGACGTAAAAACCCAAGGGCAGAGTACAGAATATTTGATAGAGTTCTAAACTCAACATATGAGGAAAGGGATTTAGGGGTGATTATTTCTGATGACTTAAAGGTAGGCAGACAATGTAATAGAGCAGCAGGAAATACTAGCAGAATGCTTGGTTGTATAGGAGAGGTATTAGCAGTAGAAAGAGGGAAGTGCTCATGCCATTGTACAGAACACTGGTGAGACCTCACTTGGAGTATTGTACACAGTACTGGAGACCGTATCTTCAGAAGGATATTGATACCTTAGAGAGGGTTCAGAGAAGGGCTACTAAACTGGTTCATGGATTGCGGGATAAAACTTACCAGGAAAGGTTAAAAGATCTTAACATGTATAGCTTGGAGGAAAGACGAGACAGGGGGATATGATAGAAACATTTAAATATATAAAGGGAATCAACACAGTAAAGGAGGAGACTATATTTAAAAGAAGAAAACTACCACAACAAGAGGACATAGTCTTAAATTAGAGGGACAAAGGTTTAAAAATAATATCAGGAAGTATTACTTTACTGAGAGATAGTGGATGCATGGAATAACCTTCCAGCTGAAGTGGTAGAGGTTAACACAGTAAAGGAGTTTAAGCATGCATGGGATAGGCATAAGGATATCCTAACTATAAGATAAGGCTAGGGACTAATGAAAGTTTTTAGAAAATTGGGCAGACTAGATGGACCGAATGGTTCTTATCTGCCGTCACATTCTATGTTTCTATGTTTCTATGTTTCTAACGGCATACAGTAAATCCCCCCAAAGACGAGACAACACTTCGTTTTGAGGGTCAAGCAGAATCTGGTTTACTGGGGCTAACTGCCCGGCTTTTATGCAGGTCTCCCACCTGGTGGACACTCCCCTAGGGGACCAGATGGGAGACTGGGACACAAAGGGTACAAGAACCAATCACAGACTTACACATTTCAACCATCCCACAATGCATCACAATCCCTCCTCTCTGTCCTGGAGATAATTGGGAAGTAATCCAATTATCTCCAAGGACAGAGGCGAAACTCCATTACACACATTTTCAGCAAAAGATATAAAACTACATACAGTTACATTTATTACATAAAACATATACATTCTACATATCCCCAGATAGCCTAGATCTGAGCGCACATTACTACCGAATGGCGCTCAGATCACATCCATACATTTCAATCGCCATGGAGCCAAAGTCTTTGACATAGTCTTTCGTTACACGAATAGGCTCCATGGCTTAGCTATCTGGGGTGATGCTGTTTATCTGGTTAAACTACCGAATGAAAAGTCATACGGTTCCGCTACCGAATGAGAAGGTAAGGAGGCTGGCGGCTCAGCGGTGTTCGTGCCAATAAGTGTCCGTTTTCAGTTCCATAGTTTGGGCGCTGAACACCGCTGGCTGTTCGGGAGGTAAAATAGCCGCTGCCATGTGTTCGGCAACCGAACAAAGGCCACCCAGCATTCATCAATTAAGCTGCGGTTAACCACAGCTTCTGGGCGGTCAATTGACGGCAAACTCCAGTTCCAATGCGGTCCATCGTTCGGTAGTTTGTTCGGTAGATTTAATCTACCAAACACCCCAGCAGAAAGGCACGAATAAACCTTTTAGCAGGGAAAATAACAGGTCTGAACTGCAGGGCAATAGTCCTAAGGGAGCAGGCGAGCAAACATGCATCTCCAGTGCATAGTGGCGAGGTTGGTTCCGCCACAGGTAATATTAATAATTTCCAAATCTGTCATTTTAACTTATCATACCAATTACATCTGTTCAATAGTTGTAATCAGTTATATGTTTCAACTATAATTGCAACATGCCATTAGCAGTGAATCAAAGGTAGCATTACACTTGATTAATGTAATGTTGATTATGCTATCACTATTATAACTTTGTGAATAGCATGGTTTTATACTATGTACCTAATTTCTTGAGTTAAATTAGCTCAACTATTACTGGGGGGTGCTCTTGAAAACAAATGTTATGAGTTGCAAGTAAAGTTAAGCCTGCAGTGCATAATAAAGCTTTTGCAAATATCCCTTATTAAATGGGTGGTATGTTAACTGCAAACATTAAAATGGTTAACAGAGGCAAAAAAAAATAATAATACAATTTAACTAAAACATAATGGAAATTATGTAGAAGCCTCACAGAATAAAATCAATCAGCCACATTTATTTCCCCACCAGTTTCTAGTTAAACAGAGAAGAATAAGATGAGAGACAAATACTGCCTTTTTTTAAATAATAATTTATTGTAAACTTTCAAAATGTGTTATCAGTCATCATCAGTAATATTTAGAGTCCTGGACACTTAATCAGTGACAATTGTATATACATATTTACATATTCCTTTTTGGAATGAACATAGATATTTATAATATGGTGGTACAGTTATGGGGATCTTTCTTCTGTATGTACTAGATTTTAAATAACACAAGAATCTAGGATAAGGAAAAATAAGTTTTTGTTTGGGATAATCTGAGTTTTAAAATGCAAACTATGATCCTGTTAGTGATTAGAAAAGGCTGATGGTAACGTAATCCAAATTAGACATGGGCATTCAGCTTCAACTTAATTGTGATTAATCTGAATTTTGTGCAATCGTCAGTTGTTCCAAATTTCATGACACTGAAATGCTAGATGGAAAAATCTAACAAACGAAATAGACATTTGTTTTGTGATTCAGAAAGTGGTATCTGACATGAGAAGGTGGAGAAAGTTCAAGTTAAAAACAAGTTAAGTCCGGCCTGTGTTGGAAACAAAATTCAAGTGGGTCAACTAAAGATCTTACAGAGAAAACATTACTAAACTGAGTATATGAAAGCCACCCAACAAACGTGGATGTGAGTGAGACAAATAAGATAGACAGATGTAAACAGAGAAAATGGAACAAGAGAAAGGTTTTTTTCAGAGATGAGAATGATAATTGCATGCATGAAGTTAGAAGGTTGCTAGATATGACAAAGCAGTTGCAAATATTAGTTAAGGGAGCACTTCATCGTTAGGAATACAAATGTGCATTTCTAATTGTCCCATAACTAATGCTATAGTGTGCCGTAGTTGTTTAGTTTACTCACCCCCCCAGTGGATAAAAAAGTTAGTTAACTTTCCTTTTCTCCTACGCCGAAGTGATATCTCTCCGGCCAGTACCTCTTCCTTGGCTTGATGATCTCATCCAATCCAATGCTTTCCTATGTGAAAGCATTGGGAGGCTAGCATGCATGCTCTGACTGAAATAGCCATGTTTAATTTCGCTATTACTGCAAAGCGCCTTGAGTGGCTGTCAAAGTGACAAACACCAGAGGCATTTAAACCCTGCATGTTTGCAGTTGCAGGGTTAAAACTACAGGGTCGCTGCACCCATAACACTTTAATGAGATGAAATGGTTTGGGTGCCTCTAGTTTATCCTTTACTGACAACATGAGCAAAGGGATCACACATGGTTTAAAATTATATAATTAAACATCAAGGATGGCAGGGTAGCAAAATAGATGAAAACCAGAAAAATACTCTTGAATACCTGTCATTTTCTTTAAATTCTTCAATCAACTCTTTTCCAGGTTTCATAACAAGGTGAGGCATATCTAATGCTCAAATCATTTTAAATATAAAAAAGAGGCACAATTTTAATAAATCATTTTTTTTTTCTCTTAATAATATTCATTTATGAGATGCAAAATAACTGAGTGATTATGTTTAGGAAATTGTTAGTTATTAATTAATCATGCTAATTTGTTAAAATCTAAGCGGGAAGTTTCTCCAGGGAGCAATCGCAAAAGCCAATATAAAGAAACTCATTATTCCCTCATCAAGGTTAAATTGCCAATCACTTAGATGGAGTTTTCTGCTTATTCTCAATTAATGAAATGTTAAACCCTGATAATAAAAACTTTTTGTAAGGTCATCAACTTTGTAAGTATACACTTTTTTCAGTGTATATAATAGCTGTGTCAACTACATAATTTCCAAAGTAAGTAGCAGAAGATTACGACATTTTACCCAGAAAATCATATAGTAATTATCCTAAAGCATACCAGAGTATTTTACAGAATATAAGGTGAAATCTCTTTTTTTCTCTTCAAAACATGGATATTTTGTGTTCACAGTGTGACTGATGTTAATGAATAAATATGTAGCCCAAAAATTGCAAAGCTCAAAGATGAGACTTAAGCAATTATTATCAGCTCACGACAAGAATATGCACAAATCTTACAATTAATTGCCTGATTGAGCTAATACAGGTAAAACCAGTAATTTGCATATAAAGAAAACTTAAAATAGTTATTTGCGGTGACATCCAGTAGTTTTAGGCTAGTTACAAGTCTTACAAGTCTGAATAATTAATCACCTTAAAGCACATTTTATGAACTTTGAAATGTGAATACGGGTTTTTCATTTTCAGAATATTTGGAAAAGCAGATAGTCAAAAATATATTTTGTGGCACAGATTCTTACAAAATGTAAGGAGTGTAATAGAAGTATAATAGAAAATAATGTTATAGGAATGTATAGAAAATTAATAGACACTTGTAGACAAATAACTCCATATTCCCAAAGAATGACTACAGGTTAAGGGTTTTACCCCTTCATTCTTCATGTAGGGATGGTGAATGAGGTCAAGCAAATTCATGGTAATATGGCCTCTATCTAACCCCTGGAAATTAGGAGGCTGTCGGGATCCTATCCTGACGACAGAATTTTGTTTCTTATATTTCTCTTTCTTTAAAACATGTTCCAGTTTTCTCCACTAGTAGCCTCCCTAGCCGCTAGAGCCAGGGATAGGCAACCTTCGGCACTCCAGATGTAGTGAACTACATCCCCCATAATTCTCTTACACCCATAATGCTGATAAAGCATCATGGGAGGTGTAGTCCAAAACATCTGGAATGCCGGAGGTTGCCTATGCCTGCGACTAGACTGAACAAACTTTCTCTCACCTGCTTCTCATATCAGTTCAACCTGCTATAAGAGGCCACCCCCTGCTACACAATTTGCCTTGACCTTGAATGTAGTTGTGTTCTGATGCTGGCAAGACTACAGATCCTGGCTCCTACAAAAAAAACTGTTATATCCTGGAAGTATTTCTTTCAACCTGCTACTTTCCAAGCTTACATATTCAGTCTCATCTCTGACCTGTTCAGAAGCATGACAGAGGCTGGCTAGATTCAGACTATGATTAATCTTGCTCTGCATATTCCACTAAATTAAAAATAAATTATATCTCCAGTTTCAAAGGAATTTGAGTTATTTAGATCCTTCATGAAAGGCCACACTCCATAGATCAGTAAACCACAATGTCTTCTCTTACAATATTATTTTGCTCCATAATCAGGATTAGAAGACAGAGACAAAGAATATTATACAAACTGAATTAATATAATGGAAAACAAAAGCAAAATAGCATATGCATAAAATAATTCCTGGATTTTGATTATCCTTTAGTAATTTGCACAGC
Organism: Pelobates cultripes; assembly: GCA_933207985.1. Taxonomy (NCBI): domain Eukaryota; kingdom Metazoa; phylum Chordata; class Amphibia; order Anura; family Pelobatidae; genus Pelobates; species Pelobates cultripes. The sequence continues at coordinate 45,208,481 of OW240912.1, forward strand.
ATTGTGTACATTTATTTTCTGTGATAAAAATTCACTTTGGAGTATGCAATATGCATTTTATGCAGAATATTGAAGCATCAACTGTGTTCTTGCTTTGACTGTGTAGGATAGATTGTCAGAACCCGGTACTCTCCCTAGGCTATGTCCTCTGAGCAAAGTGCCATTCCATCAGTTAGTTATATGTATTTGTGTGCACAAGCCAATAGCTTCTGCTCTAGAGGAGGTGGGTTGCGAGGAGTAAATTTGACTATCGGCGATATGGTTTTCCTCAAAGTGAATTAAAAGTGAATTTCACATTTAAGGTCAAAATAGTTGGAATTAAAAATGAGCTATCCCAGCTATGCTTTCAGTTCAGCTCCTCTGGCCTTAAATTTTGAAATTCAATTTGATTTCACTTTGAATTCTCACCTTAAGTAACCCTGTATGTCAATGGTAACTATGAATATGGGGATATTATATAAATATATATTCTCTCAAAAGTGAGTACACCCCTCACATTTTTGTGAATATTTTATTATATTTTATTATAAAAACAGTGTAAATTTGCTGTCCCCTCAAAATAACTCAACAAACAGCCATTAATGTCTATACCGTTGGCAATAAAAGTGAGTACACCTCTAAGTGGAAATGTCCAAGTTATCCATAGCTGTTGGGCAGAGCATTACAGCAGAATGAAATGGATCTGGACTAAAGAATTTTATCATACCATGAGAGATGCAACACAAATTCCCTGTGAACATGTTTAGCTAAAAACCTCAAAGTGAATCATTTACCTAATGGGATACTCCAAGCACCAAAACAATTTTAGCTTCATGAAGCAGTTATTGTATATAGTTCATTGGGGTTAGGGGAAGGCTGGGGTATGGGTTAGGGCTAGGATTAGGGGTAGAGTTAGTGTTGTGGAAATAAGGTCTGCACATATTTCCTAGTTAGTGAAAATGTCTATTTACTCATTCCACGATATATCATATATAAAGCTATACACACGTGCTCTAATCAAGATGGCTGCTAGAAGCTTCTAACCCCCTCCTCCCCCTGCCCCTTTAACACAGACTAACTACCTCGTGCAGCAAGATGGCGCCGGGAAACCGTGGGAGACCCTCATGGACCTGGTGACATGAAATATTGACATATTTTTAGCTAGTAAAATGTCTATTTACTCCATTTAGTTATACTCAATATTATTCAATAAATTACTAAACTGACCACTAGATGTCACTCAGGAGTACCCCACCCATCGACCAAACACTCTAATTTTCAAGATGGCGCTGGAATCCTGGGGGAGAACTCCATGACGACAGTAATGACATAAGAAGGCACACCCTGTAGGACGTGCTTTGAATAAAACACTTAACACTTAACCAATTATTGATGTATTATTCCATGTTATCTCTGACAATGCTTATGATGTAATTTTGCTTTAAAAGGGACCTGCCGTCCCCTCTGAATAAACTTTCCTCAAGTTATTCAACAACCTGGAACCTGTGTCTGGTGTGAATTACTTCAGGGAGCGTGCACGCATTGTTTCATTGATTTGGCCAGGGGCAGATACACAAAGAAATAATCAATGTATTGATTGATTTTTCCACTACAATTGGCGCCCAACGTGGGGCCCCGGATTTTCCGGTTCGGAGGGCCGGATACCAAGGACCAGAGCGGACCCCCAGAAAATGGGACAACCGGAGCCTGATCACCTCCATAATACGGCCGTTGCCTGTGTTATTCTCCTGTTTTGTGTCGGTCTGTCTCCGAGTCCACTTCCGGCTTCCAGAAGGCTACTAGAGACAGGTAATTAGCTCATCCGGTGTGCCCTGTTTTTTAAACGAAGCTGTCCATTGTCTATCTGCCTCCTGTACTTGTTTGAATGTGTGTGACGGCCGGTGTATGTGTTTTTCCCCTTTTTAAAAGACAATAGCTTGACTGCCTAGCGGGCAGGGAACGCATTACAGCCGGTGGGGCTGGGTTTTATCTGTTAGCTTGACTGCCTAGCGGGCAAGGAACGCATTTTATATGTTAGCTTGACTGCCTAGCGGGCAGGGAACGCATTTTATATGTTAGCTTGACTGCCTAGCGGGCAGGGAACGCATTTTATATGTTAGCTTGACTGCCTAGCGGGCAGGGAACGCATTTTATATGTTAGCTTGACTGCCTAGCGGGCAGGGAACGCATTACAGCCGGTGGGGCTGGGTTTTATATGTTAGCTTGACTGCCTAGCGGGCAGGGAACGCATTACAGCCGGTGGGGCTGGGTTTTATATGTTAGCTTGACTGCCTAGCGGGCAGGGAACGCATTACAGCCGGTGGGGCTGGGTTTTATATGTTAGCTTGACTGCCTAGCGGGCAGGGAACGCATTACAGCCGGTGGGGCTGGGTTTTATGTTAGCTTGACTGCCTAGCGGGCAGGGAACGCATTACAGCCGGTGGGGCTGGGTTTTATATGTTAGCTTGACTGCCTAGCGGGCAGGGAACGCATTACAGCCGGTGGGGCTGGGTTTTATATGTTAGCTTGACTGCCTAGCGGGCAGGGAACGCATTACAGCCGGTGGGGCTGGGATTTTATGTTAGCTTGACTGCCTAGCGGGCAGGGAACGCATTACAGCCGGTGGGGCTGGGATTTTGTTTGATTACTGCAGAGTTTCATTGGTACTTGTGTTATAACGGGGCCAGCCTGGTGGGGGAGGGCTGGGGATTGCTACATTTTAAATATTTGGTACTAGTGGTGTTAACATGTACATGGCCATTTTACTCTCTGTCATTTTGTGGTTTTTTGTTTAATTGTTGTTACAGTGTGGGTACCCTTGGTGTGTGTGTGTGTATAGTGTGGCTAGTTCTGGATTCTGGGGTTTACACTCATCTCTATGTTTGTGATTTTTGCAAATGTCTTCTTGTTAGTGTAACCACTTTCATCTTTTCATTTGTCCTTTATCTCTCCTGTGTTTGTTGCCCAGAGCTGTGTTAGTCACCCACGCTCGCCCCCTCCGGTCTGTGGCCACCACCCCCGGGTGCACAGACCATCGTGACTAGTCTACGTTTTGGGAAGACGCACGGGTCCACCGTGGCAGTCGAGCACTGTAGACTTTCCTACTTCTTCTTCCCTCTCACTTGGTCTCCTTTACTTGGCAGACCTCGCTTGGTCAAAAAGGGGCAAGAACATGCTAGACCAGCTAAGGGGTATTTGGATTGTGATATTGTTAAAGAGAGGGCAGGGGAAGAAGCTATGCTGAAAAATGAAAAAGTTAGCAAAGATTTCTGGTTTCCAAACGTATAAGTCTCTGTCCTTCTGTCTTGTTACTTTACGGCACTCACATGGTTAACCTTCAAGCCTGCAGTTTTTTCTCTCTCCCCTTTTTGCATTCTGCCTCACTCCCCCCCCCCCTTTGCTTAAGGGGGAGGAGTGACATGCCTGCACTTCGGAGCTACCGATAAGAGTTAGAGACGGGATTTTTGCTGGAAAATATTCTAATTGTGTAGTATTGTGTACATTGTTACATACATAGATGTTGTCAGGCAGGTTATGGAGCTATAATTGTGTAATAATATTATTATTATTGCCATTCGCATGGCGCCAACAGATTCCGTAGTGCTATATATATATTTATAAATTATGTTTTGTGATAAAGTAGTGAGGATTGTGGGGGAGACACAAGAATGTAGCTCAGTGTTGATTACGGAGGTTAGGTAAGTGAATCTGATACAAGAATAGAGGGAATATGCGAAGTTGTTAAGTAAGTATGTGAAGAGGAAAGTGATTAATGGTTGGAGGATGATAAGGGAAATTGGTTGAATTCCGTGAGTTTATTTTCCTTTATGTTATTTTAAAGTACATTTTTCTATGGACAGCTTTATGGGCTGTTAGATGCATAATGTTCTCAACTGTCTTATTTAACCTGCCAGGTCTGTTCATAGTTTAGTATTTCATTTTGCAGAACGGAATGTTGCTTCTCTGACTTATTTTATTAGTTATAATATAGTGTATTGTTGAAAGTGCGTCAGCCACCACCCTAAAGATGGCGCCTAGTACAGAAGGAGGTTGACCCTGCCAGTCCCGTGACCTATCTACAGTCACGGTTGCTTCTAAAGTGACGTCACTTCCGCCCTTACCATGCCCACACCTCCTGTCTTCCTTTCCCACACCTATCATGGACATCACCTCATTTCCTCCCTTGCTGTCATTTCCTTCCCCGCCCCTGTCATGGCTGCCTCCATCATGAGGTCTACCCCTATTATGCTCGTCCTATTTAGAGACATGTTGTTTTCCTTACACTCTACATATTATGAACAGAAACATTATAATTACTAAAACAATCATGCCATTTGTTTCCCTGTATCAGAAATGTGTCCGTGATATATAAAAAAAAAAAAAAAAAGGTTGCTAAAGAGTCATTTGCACCTGTGGTGTGACCTACAAATGAGTTCTGTAGGGCACGAATATAAGAGCATAACAGCTGATTATCCTGATGAATATTCATTAATGCCTGTGTCTTGCAACAAGGGAAATTGCAAAATAATGCAAGTTATTTTAATAATTGTATCTTTACTTAATAGAATCTTGCTAGTTACAAATCGTATGTTTACAGTAACATCCTTTACGTTAAATGACATTCCTCCGCCTCCCTGTCCCCCGCCACCTTTACCTATGCTTGCCTCTGCCTCAGTTCCTAATCCAGGTCCTGCCCTGCCTGTTCCTACCCTGCCCACCGAGGTCTCCTCCTCCTCCTCTCGTCCCCTCTCCACCTCGACTGACCCCTCCCCAGTGTTACCCACTCACCCATCTACATCGGCTGCCCCGCTCTCTGACCTCTCGACCCTTACTCACCCCACCGCCCCAGATCCTCCAGACCCTTGTCCTCCCGCTGATCCCGCTTCCCTTATGCCTCCGGACCTCTCTTCTCTTCTCTCCATCCTCTCATCCTCTACTCAACTCTCTGCCCCCACACCTCCTTCCGTTGATCTTGCACCATTAATAGCTGCCCTTTCTGCCTCGCTCCATCCTCCTGCAACTCTCCCAGGCACCCCTCCCATCCTCCAGGCTGATCCTCCCGCTATCCACACACTGTCACCTCCCTCCGATGTCCCTGTCCCTTCTACCTCGTTGTCCCCTCCCCTCCCGGCTGATTTGCCGTCCCTAATCTCTGCCCTCACCGCTCTGACCCAGACTCCCGTTCCCACCCCTCCAACCCCTTCTCCAGTGTCACCTCCTCCCAATGTCCCTGCCCCTTCTACCTCGTTGTCCCCTCCCCTCCCGGCTGATTTGCCGTCCCTAATATCTGCCCTCACCGCCCTGACCCAGCCCCCCGTTCCCACCCCTCCAACACCTTCTCCAGTGTTACCTCCTCCCGATATCCCGGTCCCCTCTACCTCGTTGCCTCCGCCCCTCCCGACTGATTTGCTGTCCCAACCCTCTACCCACGCTGTTACGACCCAGCCCCCTGTTCCCATCCCTCCGACCCCTCCCCCGGTGACCCCTGACCCAACCATGGCCAATGACCTGTCTAGCTTGATATCCGCCCTCTTCTCTGCTGTTACCTCCCTGGTTAATTCCGCGATTCCTGCCCCGCCTCCCACTGATTTACCTCCTCCTCCTCCACCTCCTCCCTCTGATCCTCCAACCCCTTCTCCGCCCCCGGCTAACGTCCCCGAGCCTTCCGATCCAATCTCTGCCCTTGCTCACGTCCTTAATACTCACCTATCACGCCCATCCCAGCCGGCCCCCTGCTTTAGAGGCCCGTGCATACCCTCCGGCTCCTGCTGATGGGTTTGACACGGATGATTTCCAAGATATTCAACCCCTACCTCGACAAAGCCGCCTTGCCCGTGCTCCTATGCAGTCCAGCCACCCTCCCACTTCTACCCACCGGTACCAAGGACCCGACCAGGCCCATTTATATTTACTGCAATAGGTAACCGGCAAGCCTGTGTCAGCAACCCCTGCCATGGCAGTGTCTGCGGGGGAGGGGGGAGGGCCCTTAGCTACTGTAGTTCTCCCCGTAGAGGGTCATCCAACTACCTTTCTAGTTGACACAGGTGCAGCCCGTAGTGTTCTTAGGGAACAAGACCTGCCTGACCCCTCCTTTTTGTCAGACACCGATGTCTCCTGTGTTGGGGTGGATGGTACACCCCGCAGTAGCCCCCTCCCTACACTCCTGCATGTTGGTTCACACATACTCTCCCGTTTTGTTGTTTCTTCTACTTGTCCCATTAACCTCTTGGGTGCTGATGTTCTTTCTCGGCTCCAGGGTCCAGTTAACTACACACTTATCACAGACAGACACCACTGTACTCTGCTCACTGCCCATATTGTTAAACCTCACCACATCCACAAGGAATTCACGGGTACAACAAACCCCCAGTGCTCTGGACCGTATCCCACAAAAGCTTTGGTCCACCGGCCCAGATGACATCGGATGTCTACAAGTGCCCCCCGTTGTGGTCAAGCTCCTGCCAGGAGCATTACCCCCCCCGTAGGCCACAGTATCCTCTGAAACCTGCACAAACTGATGCTATCACCAAACAAGTCGAAAGCCTACTCGCCAAAGGTGCCCTCATTAAGTATGTGTCTCCATGTAACACTCCCTCCTCCCCTTTTTCCCTGTCAAGAAGAGAACTGCTAAAGGACAACCTGACCAGTACAGGATGGTCCAGGACCTTCGTGCAGTCAATGAAGTGACTGTCAATGATACTGCCATTGTTCCAAATCCACATATTCTCCTATCTCAGGTCCCACCTACAGCCACGGTATTCACTGTAGTAGATCTGGCTAATGCATTTTTCAGTGTGCCACTAGACCCCTCCTGTTGCTCCCTCTTCGCTTTTACCCATGAAGGACAACAATACACCTGGACTGTCATACCTCAGGGGGCCCAGAATTCCCCCACTCAGTTTGCCCGTGCCTTGTCTTTGGTACTAGAACCCTGGCAGAAAACTCACTCTGATGTTGTCCTACTTCAATATGTTGATGACCTCCTTCTCTGTGCTCCTGATTCACTTATTGCTGAACGTGACTCAGAAGATCTCCTATGTTTTCTCACTGAAGCCGGTTGCAAAGCTTCCAAATCCAAGCTGCAATGGTGCCGGCCCTCTGTGGTCTTCTTGGGACATTGTCTTTCCCATGGCACCAGACATCTAACTTCTCAGCGTGTATAAGCTATTTTGCAACTCCCATTACCTGCAACACATCAGACTCTTCATGCCTTCTTGGGTCTCATTACATACTGCAGGTCCTGGATACCGGCAGCCTCAAAGCTCATGCAGCCACTCTATGACGCCCTCAGGTGTGAGCCCTTTCATCTCACCGAAGAAGCTATTACCTGTTTCCAAAATCTGAAAAGAGCTATTGCTTCTGCACCTGCTTTGGGCCTTCCAAACTACCAGTTACCTTTCAATCTGTTTGTCTCAGAAAAGTCTGGACATGCTTCCGGAGTCCTCAAGACAGCGACCTATTGGCTATTTTTCCTGCATGCTCGACCCCGTTGCTAGGGGTAGTCCCTCCTGCCTCAGAGCGGTGTTTGCTGCCAGTGTCCTCTTGGACAAGACTAATGATTTTGTTCTTGGTCACCACCTCACGGTGTTGGCCCATCATGACATTACTGCAATCCTGCAACAAGTTCAACCTAAGAACCTTTCTTCTCAACGTTACCTTCGTCTACAAACATCCTTACTGTTACCTGACAATGTGAAACTTTAGCGATGTCTCTCCCTGAACCCGGCCACTCTTCTGCCACTTCCCAAGGGGGGAATTGTGCATTACTGGTATAGCCTGGACATCAACCCAGAGGTTCGAGCAGATTTGCAGCTGCCTGCACTTGCACCCCCACATGATGAACAATCAGAGGCCCTACTTCACTGCACCTTATGGTTTAAAGACAGACCAGGCCCTGATATGAACTATGAGGAAGCATTATTCCAGCTCAAGGAAATTCAAATTACCCTGACTGACTTGTTATGGGACCCCACAGGTACCTTGCTCATCTTAGTCCATCTTCCAGAGAACATGACACATCTCTACCATCATTGGGAAACAGCTATCCCACACATATCTCTCACCAGATCCCCCGACACCTCATGGAAAGACCTAGTACCGATGGCCAAGACCTGGAGTCAAATGAACCAAGAACAACTGACTTCTACAGGGATCAACAAAAAGACTATTAATTACTGTACAGCAGGGTACCCAAGGTACCACACAGAAGCCCGTGAAGACCCACTCATCACAGACTGTGACCTAGATATTCCTCATGATTGTTTTGAACAAATGAAAATGGAAACTACACACCTACCAACTGTCTATGAAGCTGCATTACTCAACCCGGATCAAACACTATTTGTGGATGGGTCAAGATTCGCTGATGAACAGGGACAATATCACACTGGGTATGCAGTCACCACCGGATGTCAAGTATTACAAGCAGCTGCCCTACAACCAACCAAGTCTGCTCAAGAAGCAGAGTTAACAGCCCTAACTGTGGCCTGTAAATTGTCTGAAGGCCTACGTGTCAACATCTATACAGACTCAAGATATGCTCTGGGAGTAACACATGACTTTGGTCTAATTTGGTAGCAGTATTAAAAGTAAAAGCCCACGGAAGGCTAGACTCAGAAGAAGCACGGGGCAACCACTTAGCTGATCAGGCTGCTAAGGAAGCAGCACGACAAGGATGGGAAGTGGACAGAAGAGTGGCCACAGACGCAGTGCCCATCTACACCATGCAGGCACTGCCTACGGATCTTAGGCCTCTAAAGGAACAACCAGCTACTGCTACTCCCCAGGAGAAACAAAGTTGGAAGAACAAAGGAGCTATACTCCGTGATGATGTTTACACTACCAATCTCAAGTTTTGCCTACCCAGAAATATGTATCCAGCGGTGGTCCAATGGGCCCATGGGCCAGCCCACCTATCAAAACATCTGATGAACTCATTGATTGACAAGTATTTTGAAGCACCAGGCATCACTACCTTAACACAGAATTACTGTAAATCTTGTACTATATGTGCTAAATGCAATCCTGGAAAGATTATAAAGACCGCACCTAATCACCTAGCCAAGCCACAATACCCCTTTCAAGAGGATCCAGATTGATCACATTCAGATGCCAAAGAGTGGACGTTATGAATATGCATTGGTCATAGTGGACATGTTTTCAGGATGGCCAGAGGCCTTCCCAGTGACTAATCTCACCACGAGGACTACAGCCAAGTATCCTTTGACGGAAATTGTTTGCCGATATGGAGTTCCAGAAGTGATTGAAAGTGACCAAGGGACCTCCTTCACTGCCTCGTTAACACGGGAAGTCTGGTCAGCACTGGGGGTGACCCTTGCATTCCACACACCATATCACCCACAGAGTAGTGGTAAGGTAGAGCGCATGAATGGCACTTTGAAAGCCAGAATGCTTAAAATGTCACAAGAAACTAACATGCCCTGGCCCGAGAGTCTCCCATTAGCGTTGTTTAGCGTGAGGTACACTCCTAGAGGAAAATATAGCCTATCACCTTATGAGATTTTATTTGGTACAGCACCCAGACTAGGTTGTTACTTCCCTCAACAACTTCAGATTCAGTCAGATGCTATGGTAGACTATGTGACTGCCCTCTCACATGCCTTGACCAAAATACATGCCCAAGTGTTTTCTTCTATTCCAGATCCTGAGTTGAATACAGGTACACACAAGCTGCTTCCTGGTGATTGGGTTATGGTCAAGAAGTTTCTCAGGAAACACACCCTAGAACCGAGATTTGATGGTCCTTATCAAGTGCTCCTGATTACAGCAACGTCAGTTAAACTAGCCGGGAAGAGTTCTTGGATACACGCCTCACATTGCAAAAAAGTGCCTGCTCCAGAAGAGGCTAATCGTGCTGAAATATGAATTTATTATGTGTCGTGTGTTTTCTTATGCTGCTACACTTTGCCTGGGCCCAACAAGTGGCCATAACCAAAGATAATCATGTTTACACTTTCTGGTACAATTCTTCTAACACAGATGTAGCTACATACACCTTTGATTACTGTGACATAGTTGTTTGCACCTTTTCCACAAACACAATATGCAGCCATATACAAAGACATACCTAGCAAAAAGGCTCACCCCACCAGACTGGGTAGGAACCACTCACATGACTATTAACCCGTTAAAACCACATATTAAGACTCTACATGACATGGTAGCTATAGCCAATCCCACCTTTGAAGACACTATGGCGGTAGAGACTGGGTTTTCAGACACTAATTTGTGGCTAGAATGGATGAGGTATAATGCCAACTCACACAATATGTATGTGGAGGAGCTAGGCCCCATCTGGGTACGGTACCTCCAAGTTTACCTCCCGAAGTAGAATTATGTGTCCTAAGCCTCTATGCACAGTCCACCACAAATTCCTCAACATGTGAATCATGGAAAAGGGTTTACCCAATCACTCATGGATATGTCTAGCCACCTGATGGAGTCACCGTGTATCCAGGTAATTACACATGTTATGCTATACCTAAGAATACTGGTGTGTATCTGGGCAGATTCCCATCTGGATATTGCTCAACCTACCATAGCCCACCTGTGTCACTGCTAATAAATCATGCAAAGACCATTGGAGATATCTATTGGTTATGTGGTGACAGACAATTGAGGGCCCAACTAGCTGGGCAATGGTGGGGGGGAGTGTGCCCTGACCAAAGTTATAATGCCCATCCACATAATTCCAGACAGCAGCCACAACACACTAGACCACACACACATACATTCTAGAACCAGACGTGAGGCCCCCATCCGAGGGAGCTTCGACCCCCATGTGTATATTGATGCCATAGGTGTGCCAAGGGGGGTGCCTAGCGAGTTCAAAGCAAGGGATGAAGTGGCAGCAGGATTTGAATCCTTAATTCCAATGATAACTGCTAATAAGAATATCAATTGGATTAACTACATTTACTATAATCAACAGCGCTTTGTCAACTACACTAGGGATGCCCTACAGGGCCTGGCAGAGCAGTTACAAGCCACCACCCAAATGACATTTCAAAACAGAATGGCCCTAGATATGATTTTAGCCGAGAAGGGGGGTGTATATAAGATCCTCCCTGAAACCATGACATGCTGCACATTCATTCCAGACAACACTGGGCCCAATGGAAAGGTAACTTTGGCCATAGAAAAACTGGACAGCCTTTCAGATGAACTAAAATGCAACTCAGGGGTCACTAACGTGTGGGATAGGTGGTTTGCATGGATGAATGGTTGGCAGAGAACCCTATTCCAGGTTGGGACAGCAGTCCTTATAGTGTTTATCATTTTTCTAATCCTAACTTGTTGTGTACTATCTTGCATACAAAAGTATTTACAGAAGACAGTAGGGAAGACTATAGACAACGTAACCCCTACTTTACTACACTAAGACGTCACTGACCTAGAATGTGACACACCACATACATCCCTCCAATCCCACCAAGTCAGACAGACAACTGCATTTTTATAGGGATAGCATAGGGAAAGCGTCTGTCTCTACAGGCGAGTCTCATGTGCGGAGATGTGGTGGACTAGCCGCTGCGGGTTACCCACGGAGTGAAGTGTTCGATGCTTGTTAAGACAGATGAGCTGCAGGCAGCTAGGGACATATTAGGGACAGTAGCAGTTGTTATGGTAAATAGCCATTTTAGGGGGGACTGTTGTGGAAATAAGGTCTGCACATATTTCCTAGTTAGTGAAAATGTCTATTTACTCATTCCACGATATATCATATATAAAGCTATACACACATGCTCTAATCAAGATGGCTGCTAGAAGCTTCTAACCCCCTCCTCCCCCTGCCCCTTTAACACCGACTAACTACCTCGTGCAGCAAGATGGCGCCGGGAAACCGTGGGAGACCCTCATGGACCTGGTGACATGAAATATTGACATATTTTTAGCTAGTAAAATGTCTATTTACTCCATTTAGTTATACTCAATATTATTCAATAAATTACTAAACTGACCACTAGATGTCACTCAGGAGTACCCCACCCATCAACCAGACACTCTAATTTTCAAGATGGCGCTGGAATCCGGGGGGAGAACTCCATGACGACAGTAATGACATAAGAAGGCACACCCTGTAGGACGTGCTTTGAATAAAACACTTAACACTTAACCAATTATTGATGTATTATTCCATGTTATCTCTGACAATGCATATGATGTAATTTTGCTTTAAAAGGGACCTGCCGTCCCCTCTGAATAAACTTTCCTCAAGTTATTCAACAACCTGGAACCTGTGTCTGGTGTGAATTACTTCAGGGAGCGTGCATGCATTGTTTCATTGATTTGGCCAGGGGCAGATACACAACGAAATAATCAATGTATTGATTGATTTTTCCACTACAGTTAGAGGTAGGGCTAGAGGTAGGGTTAGGGGTAGGGCTAGGAGTAGGGTTAGGGTTAGATTCCTGTCATCATTCCCTTAATTTTCCCTCCCTCTCCTGTTTTGCCACTTTTCTGAAATCCTAAGCACTTCAGCACTTCAGCACTTCCGGATTCGGCACTTCAGCAATTCGGTTCAGTTCGGCGCTTCGGAAATTCGGCACTTTGGAAGTTCAAAAATTCAGCACTTCAGTACTTTGGCAATTCCGACATTTGGAAGCATCCGAATGTCTGAAATTTGTCCGAATTTAAATTCGGACCGAAACAAATTGCACATGTGTAGCAGCTAAGACTGCATAAGCAAAGTGATTTGACTCCTAAACGGCATGTCATTCAGCAGTGACATTCCAGGGGCACGCTCAATACAGCAAAACTGCTTTGATAAGCTAAAATTGTTTTGGTGCTTAGAGTGTTCCTTTAAATACAGTCACCGTGTAATTCGGATGACACACTTAGGATGGGGAATCCCATGAATTAATTTTTTTATAGTTTTTAGATAGCTCTTCCCATGGTGAAAATCCAATGATGGTAACTGATAAGTACTTGTAAATACTTACCACAGACATTAAGCAATCCAAAACAGTGACACATCTGAATGTGTTAATTTCTGAAAATTTCTGCACTAATTTCAGGTAATTCCTGAATTGGTAATTAGCAAATTTTCCTGAAACAAATTTCAAAATTATTGAAACAAAACTGAAAGCTAACCATTTTTTCCACTTGCACATGTCTAATTATCATGGTAAAAGTACTATAAACCTATCGAAATAATATATATTTTTATATAGACAAATGTGTTTATATGTGTCATGGCTAGCCTAACTCTAACATGCAAACGTAGGCAAAGACCGGACAGAAGCTTGTACCAGTCTTTTGAATGGTCCAGTTGGTGCAGAGTACTGTTAGGCAGAATGACTGCAAGCCATCAGATATAAATGTAACACAGGCCGAGGTCAAAAGGAATACAGAGAGACAGAACAGCTAGGGCCAATTTGAAGTCAGAATTAACCCCTTAAGGACTGGACTGTTTTTGCGATGTTGTACATTTGCGACCAGGCATATTTTTACACTTTTGTGGTGTTTGTGTTTGGCTGGAATTTTCCGCTCTCTCATTTACTGTTCCCATACAAATTATATATTGTTTTTTCAGGACAAAAGGGGCTTTCTTTACATACCATTATTTATATAATCTCATGTATTTTAATTTTAAAAAAATTAAAAAATATGATGAAAAATTGAAAAAATACATGTTTTTTGACTTTTACTTGAAAAATCTTTTACTCATCTACAAAAGCGAATTAAAAAAACTGCTAAATAGATTCAAAATTTTGTCCTGAGTTTAAAAATACCCCGTGTTTACATGCTTTTTTGCTTTTTTTTGCATGTTATAGGGCTATAGGTACAAGTAGAATATTGCGGTTTCAAAACATAAATTTTTTTAATTTATCAATAGTGACATTGTAACACTATTATCTGTCATAAATCTCTGAATAACACCCCACATGTACATATTTTTTTTAAAGTAGATAACCCAGGGTATTCAATATGGGGTATGTCCAGTCTTTTTTAGTAGCCACTTAGTCGAAAACACTGGCCAAAGTAAGCATTCATATTTGTTTGTGTGTGAAAAAGTAAAAAAACTAAATTGAACGCTAATTTTGGCCAGTGTTTGTGACCAAGTGGTTACTAAAAAAGACTGGACATACCCCATTTGCAATACCTTGGGTTGTCTTCTTTGCAAATGGTATGCCATCATGGGGGTAATTCTCATTCCTGGGCTACCATACGCTCTCAAAGGCAACGTAACCAACCTGGCCATTTTCAATGTAAAAATATTTGACCCATATATTTGACCTTGTAACTTTCAAAAATGCTATAAAACCTGTACATGGGGGGTACTGTTTTACTCAGGAGACATCGCTGAACACAAATATTAGTGTTTAAAAACTGGAAAACGTATCACAACAATTATATCATCAGTAAAAGTTCTGTTTGTGTGTGAAAAATGCAAAAAAAGTAACTTTCACTGACAATATCATCGCTGTGATATGTTTTACTGTTTTGAATCACTAATATTTGTGTTCAGCGAAGTCTCCCGAGTAAAACAGTACCCCCCATGTACAGGTTTTAGGGTGTCGTAGAACGTTACAGGGTAAAATACAGTGCTAGCAAATTCAATTCTCTGGAATTTCGGCCTGGGTTGGCAGGCAGGTCCCTTAAATTGCAATCAATAAAATTACTGAATTATGTAAAACTATTACATAAATACGCACGTAGAATTTAAATATATATGCATATTTATATATTTGAAGTCTACGTGTATATTTATATAATTATTTATGTAATTTTGTATATGGACATATGTATATTTCTTATTATTTTTATTTATTTTATATACATAGATATATATACAAATTCATTCTAAGTGTATTTTGATATAAATATATATATATTAATTTTAAAATACAGTTAGAATAAAATTTCATATAGATATATAATTTTTTTTTATTTTTTTATTATTTAAAAAAAATTTTATTTAATTTAAATTACTTATTATTTATATTTTATAATATATATATATATACAATATATATAGTTATTATATATATTATATATATACGTGTGTAATTTAATTATAAGTGTATTTTTATATTAATATAAGTACATATTAATATAAAAATACACTTAGTATGGCATTATATAGATGATATATAGACATATATTATATAGATATATTATATGTCTATATATCATATATACACATATATAATTATTTTTTTATTTTTAATTAACATTAACTTTATTTTTTTTTTGATTTTACACATGCAGGGAGACTGCCTGTCAGCACAGACAGTCCCCCTGCAGGCAGCACTATGGACACCTATTGTGACCATGTGATCGCTGTGTTAAGCGATCACATGGCCACAGGGGTCCTAAATCAGTGTGGGGAGACTGTCTGGGCTGCAGGCAGTCTCCCCACAACCGGAGCAACACTGATCGCCGCCGGGGGAACGACGGCGATCAGGTAAGTACCCCCAGACCGTTAGGACGGTTCAGGACCATCATCGGTCCTCAAGGCAAAAATGCCGATGACGGTCCTGAACCGTCCTCGGTCGCTAAGGGGTTAAATAAGTCAAAAATAGTCAAACAAGCTAGAGTTAGAAACCAAATAAGGCAATCAAGTATGGAACACTCTCTCATGTATACAAGAACAATGACAGGACAAGGAACCATTGCAAACCCAGAAGATATCTTTCCTTCTTGGAATACTAAAGGTCAGCATCACGTCTGCGATACAAGATTGATGCAGTGTGTGATTACGTAAAAAAATATTGCAAACTCTAGGGTATATAAGAAGCAACTAGTGCGGAGATATCCCTATCACAATAAAAGCCAGACTGGCATGCAGCATCGATGTGTGTGCAGGAGAGACATTGTAAGGCAATACTGATGCAAGCGTGATGTATGGTATCAACATGCATGGTTGAGTAACCCTGGGATAGACCAGCCACCATGACAATATGACTTTTACTCTGTTAATTAAAGACTGTGTAATCTTAAATAATTGGAATTTGAAGAGAGGCTATATAAACCTATAGCAGATATCCCCAACAAGACAAAAACAAGCATTCCAGTAAGTGTTGTGGGGATTGTAAAAGCACAAATGACAAAACAATTATTATTATGACTGCCTTATCAAAGACGAGAGAGTAAGTAAAGTTTAAAAATTGCACATCCACACATCCCATTTTAATGTTACTCATGTGCTCTAATCTTCATATATCTTAATTACAATGTATCATAAAAATATAATCTCATCACTAACAAAGCAAATTAACTCAATGTTAGAAAAGGCCTAACACAATTTCTATTGTAGGGTTTACCTCATTAGGGGTTACTGAATTCAAAGACAATGTCTGTGAAGTTTTGTCAATTATGACACTAATGGTAAATGAAAGTTTGTAGTCGATGAATCATGTTAACCCATACAAGCGTCTTAGCAAATAACAAGGACAGTAAAGAGAGGGTGCATAAAATTCCCATTCAGTGCTTGTCCTAATGTATTAAACAAATGAAACAGTTCGACCAGTTTCTTTTTTTTTATTTATATCTATGATACGTTCATATGGCATTTTGGACGTTGGAATTTGGACATCTCATGGATTAATCAAAATTTGTGCATATCCCAATTTGTTTGAAACTGAATGCACAGGTCTTCATTTAAGCCATAGAGCAATAGAGTACAGAGCATGAGTGCGAAGGTATATATACACTTTTAAATGCAGTCTTCACCATGATGATATACCATGCACCTCCAGGCACAAGAAGCAGCGAGAGTGCAAGTTATCACAGTTTGTTGTTATTTACATTTTTGGTTAAACATAGCTACATATTATTTAATTTAGTTCTGCTTTTTTGATTCCAGAATGTTTTGGATCCCCTTACAGTTATTAGCTGCTTTATTAAGACAAATCACCATATATTCTTGTTTATTACTTTATTATTAATTACTTTTCTAATTATGTAAACCTGGGTAACACTATATAATCCAAGTACAATCAAATATATATTAACAATTTATCTCTCCTTATCCTTTTTATTCCTTTTTATAGGCACAAAAATATAACTATCTGTCTGTCTGTCTATCGTAATTAAGATTGTACTTGTATTAGATATGTCTACCCAGGTTTAAATATGTAGATAGATAGATAGCTATACATTAATATATTTATTAACCAAATACAACTATTCTTACACCTGATGAATATTATGTCCTGCATTCGTTTTAGCATATTCCATATATATTCAATAATTTAGCCCTTCTTTAAATGCAGGGTAACTTGGTGGCCTAAACCCAGTGAGATCTTGATTCAACGTTTCGGGCCTCAGTTCTGTCTTTTTATTATTTTACCTACTTACTTACTTAATCTTCTTGCAGTTCCTCTACATCGAAGATTCAATCAGAGTAAGAGTCATCTGGCATGAGTTTTCCATATGGGATCTTCATACAGTGGAATTATCGGTGGAAGCCTTTAAGGTGCTCAACTGATAGCTGTGATATCCTCTTGGAATTTAATCTCAAATGGCTTTCATGGTCTCTACACAATCACAATTTTGAAAACATGATTGGCATTGTCTGCTCACATTTCAGACAAAAACTGGAATAATCAAATAATTGGTCTTTTATTTTTAGATTTGCAAAACAATACGAAATATTACAATCAAAGAATATCAATCTTAATTTCCTACGTTTTATACATTCTCCTTGCACCACATCTGTCTCCTAGCATGTTCAGCAGGCTGTAATTAATGTTTTTATCTACTTTATTTCTCTCTTTCATGTCACATTAGCTTATCTTATGATAATATAATAATTATCAAGGTATTATTTATAACATATTCAAGAAATAAAGTAGTCTTGGTTAAGATAACAACAGAGCACTTTTTTAATGCTGTTGTGGGTGCTGGCTTATCTTCAGCATGTGCAATTGAATTATAAATAAATAATTCTAGTCGTGTACTGCAGATCTTCACTGTACAATATGCAGAAGGAAACACAATAGGCAAGACAGACCTTTAAGGGCATGCTGGGGAAATATGTATCAACACTGTTTTTTGCATGCATTTTTTTGGCTGTGTTAGTCCTTTCTTATAAGCATTATTTATGAATAACACATAAAATAGGATTGTTTATTTTTCTGCAGTTATAGAATGCAAGTAGCACTAGGTTAAAATAAAGCTTACCATGCAATATCAGAGTATGACCAAAAGTCCATTAGGATTCCAGAAGCCACAAGGGGCAGACTAAGAGCTGCAATGTATACATTGCAGTTCTCTGGAACTGCAATGTTTAACATTGCAGCACTAAGTGTAAAAGGGTCACAGCACCCAGACTACATCGATTAGCTGAAGTAGTCTGGGTGTCTACAGTGTCCCTTTAAACCCAAAAAATCACCACACAGGATTGAGAAGATCCATCATACAAGGCTGCTGGCAGAGCGTATATAAGAAATTTATAAACACTAATAAGTGAGTGAAAATAGTGAGTGAAAATAGTAATAATAATTAATACAAAAGATAAATAATGTGGAAAAACACAAAATATGTATAAATAAAATAACAAAGATATAGAATATTCCACTGAACTTACAGGGAGTGCAGAATTATTAGGCAAGTTGTATTTTTGAGGATTAATTTTATTATTGAACAACAACCATGTTCTCAATGAACCCAAAAAACTCATTAATATCAAAGCTGAATATTTTTGGAAGTAGTTTTTAGTTTGTTTTAGTTTTAGCTATGTTAGGGGGATATCTGTGTGTGCAGGTGACTATTACTGTGCATAATTATTAGGCAACTTAACAAAAAACAAATATATACCCATTTCAATTATTTATTATTACCAGTGAAACCAATATAACATCTCAACATTCACAAATATACATTTCTGACATTCAAAAACAAAACAAAAACAAATCAGTGACCAATATAGCCACCTTTCTTTGCAAGGACACTCAAAAGCCTGCCATCCATGGATTCTGTCAGTGTTTTGATCTGTTCACCATCAACATTGCGTGCAGCAGCAACCACAGCCTCCCAGACACTGTTCAGAGAGGTGTACTGTTTTCCCTCCTTGTAAATCTCACATTTGATGATGGACCACAGGTTCTCAATGGGGTTCAGATCAGGTGAACAAGGAGGCCATGTCATTAGATTTTCTTCTTTTATACCCTTTCTTGCCAGCCACGCTGTGGAGTACTTGGACGCGTGTGATGGAGCATTGTCTTGCATGAAAATCATGTTTTTCTTGAAGGATGCAGACTTCTTCCTGTACCACTGCTTGAAGAAGGTGTCTTCCAGGAACTGGCAGTAGGACTGGGAGTTGAGCTTGACTCCATCCTCAACCCGAAAAGGCCCCACAAGCTCATCTTTGATGATACCAGCCCAAACCAGTACTCCACCTCCACCTTGCTGGCGTCTGAGTCGGACTGGAGCTCTCTGCCCTTTACCAATCCAGCCACGGGCCCATCCATCTGGCCCATCAAGACTCACTCTCATTTCATCAGTCCATAAAACCTTAGAAAAATCAGTCTTGAGATATTTCTTGGCCCAGTCTTGACGTTTCAGCTTGTGTGTCTTGTTCAGTGGTGGTCGTCTTTCAGCCTTTCTTACCTTGGCCATGTCTCTGAGTATTGCACACCTTGTGCTTTTGGGCACTCCAGTGATGTTGCAGCTCTGAAATATGGCCAAACTGGTGGCAAGTGGCATCGTGGCAGCTGCACGCTTGACTTTTCTCAGTTCATGGGCAGTTATTTTGCGCCTTGGTTTTTCCACACGCTTCTTGCGACCCTGTTGACTATTTTGAATGAAACGCTTGATTGTTCGATGATCACGCTTCAGAAGCTTTGCAATTTTAAGAGTGCTGCATCCCTCTGCAAGATATCTCACTATTTTTGACTTTTCTGAGCCTGTCAAGTCCTTCTTTTGACCCATTTTGCCAAAGGAAAGGAAGTTGCCTAATAATTATGCACACCTGATATAGGGTGTTGATGTCATTAGACCACACCCCTTCTCATTACAGAGATGCACATCACCTAATATGCTTAATTGGTAGTAGGCTTTCGAGCCTATACAGCTTGGAGTAAGACAACATGCATAAAGAGGATGATGTGGTCAAAATACTCATTTGCCTAATAATTCTGCACTCCCTGTATATATTGTATCTAGAAAAGATATAAATCATACATAGCATAATACAGTATTACATAGAGCACCCCCATGAATATGAGGTAGAACACTCACAAACATGTACAGTTGCAAGAAAAAGTATGTGAACCCTTTAGAATGATATGGATTTCTGCACAAATTGGTCATAAAATGTGATCTGATCATCATCTAAGTCACAACAACAGACAATCACAGTCTGCTTAAACTAATAACACACAAAGAATTAAATGTTGCCATGTTTTTATTGAACACACCATGTAAACTACCAAACTGTAAAAAAGGGCACATCTCAACCAGCAGTAGTACTCCAGTAGAACCTCAGTGATATATCAGCAGTAGTGATGTCGCGAACACATCCCGGCCAATCTCCGGCAGACCCTCCCTCTCACCTCCTGAACTGCATCCATGTTGAAGCTGCCTTCAACATGGATGCTGTCCAGGAAGTAGGAGGGTCTGGGAGGGAGGGTCTGCTGGAGATTGGCCGGGATGTGTCAGCTGACCGGAGTTCGCCACGAACCGTTCGCGACATCACTAATCAGCAGTACGAAGGAATAGTCCAAAGACCAGCAGAAATAGGAAATAAAAAATATATAATCAAACAAAAGTGCAGCAAAAATGTTCATCCAACATGTTTCGCCCTTAAATTGGGACTTCCTCAGGGATGTAAATCTTGATCATGAAGAGATCGTATTAATAGGGCCATTCTGATGCCAAATAAAGGAGGGCTTTACTGTACCTAACACGAGGTTAGCAAGGCATTTGCCTTGGTGAGCACTTACCAGGGAAGGTGGCAGCAAAAGATGCCACCCCCAAATGTCAGAAGCCCCGGCAACTTTAAGTGCCTATTGAGCCCACCCACGATGCTCCCTGCAAAGCCAAAAGATGCCAATGGAGCCCAATCGCTTCTTTTTCTGTGGTCAATGATCACCCAGTTAGCTCGGCTGGGACACTTAGGTGACTGCTGTGCCCCGGAAGCATTTTAGTGATGTCATAGAAAGCCAACAGCAGGTTGAAGACATCCCAGGAGGTGATCAGTCAAGCTCTGCCTCCCATAATCCTAAACGGCTGATATTGAGCAATTTTCTCTGTCAGGAATTTTCCCTTGCCATGGTCTTTTGTATCAATTTGCAACTCTCTGTATTTCTCCTAGTCCCCAAACCAGCTGGTGAGGAGCCCCCAATGAACAAGACAAGACAATGCAAGGTTCAAAGTGACTTCTCAGCGTTTAATGAGCTGTGTAACAGTTTATGTTCAAAAGGAAACAGGGGTGGTCTTACAAGCATTATCCAATCCTAACAGAATCATCTATCTTATCTTAACATCTTAACCTATAGCAAGCTTGCAGGTGTATCTTCATGTTCGGGCCTTGCACAAAGCTAAATTTTACTATAACCACGTACTCGAAGGTAATATGCATGCGCACTACGAATTAAAGATATTTACTACTAAGTTCTAAATTACACATTACTATGTAGTTATTATCAAAGGGAGAAAAACAGGAAATAAGGCCGACAGACAGAAGAATACAGGATATAACACCTGTGACTTGATACTTTATGTTCTACAGCATATAACACATATTTCTCGTTACATGATGTTCTACAGCTCTTAACACCTATTACTTGTTACATGATATTAAACAGCTCTTTATTGTCTAGGGGTATATTCACTAAGCATTGGATATAGATAAAAAACATTATTGCAAATAGCTGACATTGTTTCATCATTTCAAACAGACTGAACATCCTGTCATCTGTATCTTAAACCCTGGGTAAATATAGGCAAAGTATTATTTCCAACAGTGGCCATAACGTATGAACATCATTACGGGTGACATAGTTAATAATACTCAGATTACCAGTACACTGAATACATGTATATGAACTGCCTGTAGCAGTGATAATAAGGATGGATGAGCATCAAGGAAATATTTATCTATACTTAATCTGTAAGGTGGGCTTCACAAAGGTAAGAGTCATATTGTACAACTTATGTTGGTATTTTATCCTTTTATATGCCTCAATAAAAAAATTAAAAAGTTTAAAAGAAATCTGATATACACTCATGTACTATAGGACAATCTATTCCAATATAAAACCATGTAATAAAGTTCACGTCATTTATATTAGTGACAATTTTGATATATGCATCTTGCTAGGCAACACTGATTATAACATACATCTTCAACTTGTACAAAAGTGCCCTCTAGTAAATTTATGGCCACATATTGGATGTACCTATTAGCAAAAGACAAAACTATATTATTCTTCCTGGTCAGTTAAAATTAATCTCAAACAAAGCACATGGCTTTGTATATGAATCCACACTGGATGGCATTCTCTCTCTCTCATTTTAAAACATTTTTGTATTTGTTTAATTAATGTTAATAAACACGTCATCATGTCAGTTTCATGATGGACTGATTGATGTAAGTATCGAGTGAATGGTGTGTGATTGTGCATTCTAAGGCTAAAGTAGTATGAAAAAATGGATGTGTTGATCTGTACAGTGGCACTATCTTGTGTAAATAGCTCATGGTGTATGAATGTCCAGTAACAGTGATTGAAGCCTTGGTGTGGTGTTACTGCTCACGTGGACCGACCATGTGCTAAGTCAACATGTGATCCATCTAGTACAGTTGACAGGGATGACTGATTATTGTAAAAATCATTGAATCTACACTTTTCATTATTTTACCTTAAGATTATCTCTGAAAATAATAGATATTGCATTTGAAATGGTACACACAAAAAAAAATATATAGGCACATGAAATCCACTTTTAATAGAATTCCAGAGGAAAAGATGGAGCATAAAGAATGAAGTTTACAGATGAAAGCATGAGTGTTAAGACACCCCGGGTGTCTTTAAGGGAAACCACTGTTTAGTACACCTTCCCCTTTCGCAAATTCAGTAATCCGTTCGCATCAATGTGTAATACACGAACCATAACCAGGGGAAGCGGTAATCTCCCGACCGGGATCCGTGAACGGCTCGAACCTCCCGAACGGAACTCCACAAACTGCTGCTAGCCACCGAACAACAATATCCACCAAGTGGCTTTCGGTTCCAATCAGCAGTCTCTAAACGAAAATAATAAATCCCCCCAATAACGAGACAGAAGCTCCGCATTGAGGGTCAAACAGGATCTGGCTTTACTGTGGGCTACCTGCCCATATTTATGCAGGTCTCCCACTTGGTGGACACTCCCCTAGGGGACCAAATGGGAGACTGTAATGACAGACAGACATGGGGACATTCCAGAACGAACGACGGCCACCCTGAATTCGGTTTAATTGAGAAGTGTCTGCGGTTAACCACAACGTTCTAATTGGGATCAATAGGTTAACCAGCAGCACACTTCTCTCCTGGGTGGCCGTCCGTTCGGTAGGTTTGTTCGGGAAAAAACAGTCATTCGTATGGCTGTGCTATAGAAAACAGCCATTTACACGAATGGGGCAGAAGCAGACGAATCCACCAAAATAAACAGACAGATGGTTCTGTCACAATGAGCCTTACACAGAAAGAGGTGTGGCCTTAACAGGAAGGGGTTGGTACATTGAGATTGGGGGTGTGCCCGAGTTTAGTTATGACTTGTCACAACATCTTTCCCTCACGGCACTTTGTGATCACAAAAATGATGTGTGATCACACATCTCAACCAGCAGTGGTACTCCAGTACACCCACTCATGCCTAGCTTCCTGGTGCCTTGTTATGACATCATATATAACATGATATATAACTTCCATTGGCCTATTTTATAATATCAATCTATGTGTTGCTTTTTGATGATGTATAGATATTTGTGACATCATGGTCCTCTGTAACTAATCACAACCCACTGTAGGGTATATATACTTCCTGGCTGTCCTTGTTTCCTTGCCCTGTCATAGTTCTTGTTACCTGAGAGTGTGTTTATATTCTGTATTGGATTTACTGTTTTATGAACTCAGGTCATTTGACTATTCTTGCTCTCTGTTATCCTGACCTTGGCCTAACTATCGACTCTGTGTATCTCTGTTATCCTAGACTTCGGCCTGTCTCTAATTTATTCTCTGTCTGCTTGCAGACATTTCATTTATCTGTCTCAGTCACTAGCGCGGTCACTCTAAGGACCGGTATGTTTTCCTTTACTGTTTCCTTTAGCTTTCTGTGTTAGGGTAACTCCATTCCAGACATGCCAGGGTAGCACAAAACCAAAATATACCACTGGCGGAGAGTAATTGCTGTACAATTAATTTCCACACAGGGTTATGTTTATAAGCCTGGTTTTAATTTTCTCATATGAGGCTTTCATAATCCTGCATAGAATACATAAATATATGACTGCATGTAAAGAATTAGTATGTTGGGCTTTTTTTTTCCTTTAACCACTGTCTGATGTATCCATGTTTGAAAGCTGTCAAACACAGCGCCTACACCAACTAGAGACCTTTGATGTTGCCTGACAGTGGGAGGATGTCAAGGTGCAATGTTGGTGCTGTCTTCAACTTCTCATGTAATGCAATATATTATTTATGATTTCAGTGGGAGATGGGGAAGAGAGAAAAGGGGTCCGAAGTATAATGGAAGGAGGAATGAAAGGGAACTCTTGTGTTGACGAGAGGAGGCATGAGCATGATGAAGTAAACCTGGGATTTGATGAATACAGGAAGCTCAGTATAGATTTATCAATTATTTTTGTGCCAATTAGTATTCATATGATGCAGTCTCATTAATTCCTAAAAAGGAAAATCTTTCACGTGTAGCCAAACTCTGCCGGACTATAAACGCACAACATGTGAAAATAATTTGCATGGTAGCAATACTAAAACTGTAGGCGTTTGTGTATGTGAACAGACTTCATTCACATGTTCTTCGTGTTAATCCCACATATCGATGCACGTCATTAAGTGTGCCACTTGTCAATGTGTATTACTTAATTAGTTTTTGAGTACTGCTAAAAACCATAATGAGTCAATCAGTCAGCAAAAAATATTTAACACAAAATGTATCAAATGCCTAACTTGCATGGTGGGAAGGATGTGAACTAGAAGCTGAACCACTATTACCAAAGTAAGCTAAAAACTGGTGACAACCAATCTGGAAATGAATAATAAAGACAAATATAGTGCAGACTATATGAATAGTACAGTGTACAGTAAGGGGTAAGGGGGAGAACTCATATGTATCAGAGCCCTATAACCTCTGGCTCTGGGTTTGCAAAGCTCCACTTGATAGGGAAAAGTACCACACTGTGTAGATGGAATCTGGATGGTATATTCTCTGCATGGTTAAACATTTAACCATGACACATCAGAACATAGATACCTATAGTCAGGATCGTTATTGCACCCCAACAAAGACTACACCATCTGTAGTATAATCATACAGATGTT
>OW240912.1:45234070-45265921 GCA_933207985.1 Pelobates cultripes
CCATGTTGTATGTCATACAGTCATAGCGTGGTCCTGGCCAATTGTATACAATCTGAATATAAAAGTGAGAATTTGTGTGGTTAATGCTGCCACAGATCACTTAAAATAACCATAGATAATACATCTATTTTATTATGAGTCCACCTTTTCATACTCAGCGTTTGTGTATGTGAATAGACTACATTTACATGTTCTTCATGTTAATCACACATATAGATGCACGTCATTAAGTGTGCCACTTGTCAATGTGCATCTATTAATTAGTTTGTGTGTATTGCTAAAAACCATAAATCACTTCATGTGAAAGCCCTTCATCAAAAGTCATTCTAAAAAGAGAACTGACATTTTTTATTTAAAAAAATCCTGCTTAGCTAGAGAATGATACAAACACAAGTTTGCCGTTGTAAAGCTATGTTAATAAGAAATTGCCTTTTTCCCCTTTATTTAAAAATCTTATCCCTGTAAAATGCAGAACGTGTACTGAACAGAAATAGCCGTGAGCATAAATGGTATGAAGTAGGGATAATCGAGAGCTCATATTATTTGCTAATAAGAATGTTTTTCATCTTTGTATTATATTTTCACATTTATCATAAATGTTCTGTAAAAAAATAAGGAGTGTCTGTTTTAATTTGCAGTTTCTAACTATACCTTGCCGATATATATTGTAAATTATTTTTACATTTTTTAATGTATTTTAATTTATTTTATTATTTATATTTTATATATATATATGTGTGTAATTTAATTCTATGTGTATTTTTATATTAATATATGTAAATACACTGAACAAAATTTTCAATAGATGTATATACACTGAACTCAAAGATCTAAGATTTTTTCTGTGTACACAAAATACCTATTTCTCTCACATATTGTTCACAAATCTGTCTAAATCTGTGTTTGTGAGCACTTCTCTTTTTGAGAGATAATCCATCCATCTCACAGGTGTGGCATATCAAGATGCTGATTAGACAGCATGATTATTGCAAAGGTGTGCCTTAGGCTGGTCACAATGCATTATTGCATTGAGCTATTTCAATTGCTTTTGTTTGATTTGTTAATTGAAAACTGCTGAAAGTTTGTATATTTTGAGAAGAAACTATGAATAGTTTTGATTACACCTATATATGTACAGTGATTGGAAAAAGAATGTGCACTCTCTCTGAATTCTATGGTCCGCCATATCATTGACATAATAACAATCATCAGTTGCTTAGCAGATCTTAAAATTAGGTAAATACTACCCCAGATGAACAACAACACATGACATATTAAACGTGTTGTGATTTAGTTAACAAAATAAAGCCAAAATGGAGAAAAAATGATATGAAAAACTAAAGATAGAAGCATAGGAATATAGAATGTGATGGTAGATAAAAACCATTCGACCTATCGAGTCTGTCCAATTTTCTAAATACTTTCATGAGTCCCTACTCTTATCTTATCTAGGATAGCCTTATCCCAATCCCATGCATGCTTAAACTTCCTCACAGTGTAAATTTCTACCATTTCAGTTGGAAGGCTTTTCCATGCATCCACTACACTCTCAGTAAAGTAATACATTCTGGTATTACTTTTCAACCTTTGCACCTCTAATTTAAGACTATGTCCTCTTGTTGTGATAGGAATATACTCTCCTCCTTTACTGTGTTGATTCCCTTTATGTATTTAAATGTTTCTATCATATCCCCCTGTCTCATCTTTCCTCCAAGCAATACATGTTAAGATCCTTTAATGTTTTCTGGTAAGGTTAACCCTACAATCCATGAACCAGTTTTGTAGCCTTTCTCTGAACTCTTTCCAAAGTATCAATATCCTTCTGGAGATACGGTCTCCAGTACTGCGTACAATACTCCAAGTGTACAGTATACAATGGCATGAGCACTTCCCTCTTTCTACTGCTAATACCTCTTCCTATACAACCATGCATTCTTTTAGCATTTCCTGCTGCTCTATTACATTGTCTGCCTACTTTTAAATCATCTGAAATAATTGCCCCTTTCCTAGGATGTTGAGATTAGGACTGTATCAAATATTCTATAATCTGCCCTTGGGTTTTTAGACCCAAGGTGAATTATTTCACACTTATCCACATTAAATGTCAGTTGCTACAGCTCTGACCATTTTTCTAGTTTACGTAATCATACACCCTTACTGCTTCCACAGGAATTAAGAGGCTAAGTAGCAGACAGATGCTGCTAATGAAATGCCCTTGATTAATTGATCATCAACAAGTGTGACCACCTTTATAAAAGCTAAAATTTGAGCAGTTTGCTGGTCTAGAGCACTCAGGTGTGTATTAACATAATGCCAAGGAGTAAAGACATCAGCAATGATCTTGGATAAGCAGTTGTTGCTGTCCATCAAACTGGGAAGGGTTATAAGTTCAAATCCAAACAATTAAAAGTCCATTATTCTTCAGTGGGAAAGTTTATTCAAAAAGTTGCCAATCTTCTCAGAAATGGACATCCCATCTAAGACTCTACAGGCCTCAGCAAGCATATTTAAATGTTAAAGTTCATGACAAAACAATTAAAGAAAGACTGAACAAGCATGGTTTGTTTGGAAGCGTTGCCCAATATAAGCCTCTTCTCCCTAAAATTAACACGGCAGCACAGCTAAGGTTTGCAAAGTTGTATCTGAGCAAACCACTAAACTTCCTTTGTACAGATGAAATCAAAGTGGAGAGGTTTGGTGCCACCTTTGTCAAAAATCAAACACAGGATATCAGCACAAACACCTCATACTAACCGTCAAGAAAGGTGGTGGAAGGTTGATGATATAGGCTAATTTTGCAGCCACAGGACCCAATGATACATACATTAATTAGATTATATTTTTTAACGTATTCATGGGCACGGCTGTGTCTGGGATCACCCAGGTCATAGTATGATTTACTTATCCCCATTTTTAGTGTATACATTTAATACACTGAATTACTTGTGTTATTATTTACTTATATTAGAAATAGTAGTTAATATGCAGTCCACACAATCCAGATCGCCATGTAAGGTAAGTAGGTTTAGGCAGGGTTGGGAGGGGGAGGATCAAGCCTGACGTTTGCAGGGCGGCATAGTGTACCCTGCAGTATAAAGGGGTTACAGGGACACTACATGGACCTGAACCACTTCAGCTCTGCAATGTAATCTAATCTATTGGTGATCTCCCAGAGGCACTTCTTCCTGTTTCACAGAGTTTCACGCCGTGAAATGACACTAGACATTCTCACGCTTTGCACGAGCACATCCAGCATCTTGAAAACGCCCATTGGGAAACAGTGATTTAATGCTTTCCTATGAGGAAGGTCTAATGCACGGGCGGCACTCACAGGCATGTGCATTAGATTTCCGGATTGGCAGAGGCATATCCCAACCTAAGGAATCAGGTAAGTAAAAATTGTTTTCTTATTTGTCAGCTGAAATTGTTTCAGTTCTAATCCTGATTAAGTAGGATTACTTCAAACGCAGATGAATGCAAAATTAAAGACCACTGATCCTGAATCCGTGTGGTATATAAGGACATTCTGGGAACCATGCTTATGTTTTTTATTTAACATTTTTTTTTTTATTTCTATTTGGTGATAATTCTGGTCTGTTCATAAATTAATTTTCTATTTTAAACAACCTGTTGATTTATTATATTTATAAGGTTTTTATTTGCGAAAATTACATTGTTACACATACAAAAATGGGTCTGCCTCATATTATACAGTTCGGAACTTGTTCCAGATTTATTTTTAAAATAGAAAATACAAGAATGCTAGCAAACTGGTCTCTATAATTAGTTCTACACAGTATATGTAGTTCAATACTAGAGTCTAAGCTGAAGCGACACGAGGCACTGCTTATGATAGCATCTTGTCAGAGAATATTCCTTATCAGCAACAGAGGAACTATAATAAATGTCACTTTTATGATCCAAATACAAACAAATAGGAGCATATTTGATTAACAAGAAAGCTGAATTTGCATAGTTATCTACATTGTATATTTTTAATGGGAGAAAAAAAATCTTTTAGGATTATTTTACATTATACATTGTTATTTATGTGCCTGCTGTGTTTTCCTCTTTGTAGAACTATTTCAAACACTTAAGTCACACCAGAAGTCAGTCTAATTATTTTTTATTAATGATAATTGTGTATACTGATGGCTGTTATGTTCTGTCGCATTAATTATTAAAAGTTCCAAAACTAATTCTAGCTGTTTTATTTTTCATGTGTAAGATTAATAATACATTGCTGAACATAAAGGCATTTAAACAGTTTGAAACATGATCTAGGATCACTGTGTTCTGAAAAATATTTATTTAATTAACATGAAGAATAGAATTTGACTCATGCCAACAAGCATATATTTATCTCATTTAAGATATAACTCCTAAGATTCAGAGAAACAATAAAGTATCATGCTCCTGATGGTTTTCTTTTTTTAATTATTGATTAACCAGAAATTCCAACTTTTAATATTTTTTTAATTAATAAAGTTAAATAACTGAGTTGTATGGGAAGTGCCATGATAGCTGTCCCTCGCGACAACGTGCAATCACAAAAGTTATGTCTCTTTTGTGTTCTGATGCACACCCACACATCCCTAGGTTCCTGGTGCCTCAATATGACATTATATATTAGACATGTGCAAATCGTTTCGGTCCGAATTTAAATTTTAGAAGTGCCAAACCGAACCAAAGTGACAAATTGCCGAAGTCCGGAATTACTGAAATCCCGAATTTCCGAAGTGCTGAACCGAACCAAATTTTTTGCCCATGCACATCCCTATTATACATGACATGGAACCTTCCATTGGCCTCCTTTTATAATGTCAATCTATGTGTCACCTTTTGATGATGTATGCACATTTGTGACATCATGGTCCTCTGTAACCAATCACAACCCATAGTAGGGTATATATACTTCTTGGTTGTCCTTGTTTCCTTGCCCTGTCATAGTTCTTGTTATCTGAGAGTGTGTTTATACTGTCTATTGGATTTATTGTTTTCTGACCTCATTACCATCTTTGTCCATGTCCCCCTTCTTGGAAGTTATATGCCCATTTCATGCTGTTTGCACAAGCTTGTT
Source organism: Pelobates cultripes (assembly GCA_933207985.1). Taxonomy (NCBI): domain Eukaryota; kingdom Metazoa; phylum Chordata; class Amphibia; order Anura; family Pelobatidae; genus Pelobates; species Pelobates cultripes. Next base: position 45,239,151 of record OW240912.1, read on the forward strand.
CATGCTGTTAGTTAACAGTAGTCAATATTTGATTGGTAATTTATGATACTCCCCCTCTCTAGACGCCCCTTATTTTGTTTGTCCCATAAGCTTTGTTTAATTTAATAAACATCAGATATTTTCTGAATGGACTCCTTTGTATGGTCTCTCATTGAGTGTCCCCAGGTATTTGGGGCATGGTACGATCTGCATAGAACTTTAAGTCCATGGTAGCTGAGGTGTGGTGATTACCTATGAGCATTTCCAACAGTACCTTCAAAGATTTGTTATTGTTTATCTTGACAACATCCTCATACACTCATCTGGTATGAAACACACCCCATCCATGTATGTACTTTTCTTTGAACAGTCCTCAGTAGTGATCTGTATTGCAAACTTGAGAAGTGTTTATTCAACCAAACACTTCTTACGTTATGTTATTTCTGGTGAAGGGTTTCAAATGGACCCAAAGAAATTAAATGCAGTCTTAGAATGTTCTCTGCTGCTGGGAATCAAGGCTATCCAAAGATTTGTGGGTTTTGCCAACTATTATTGAAGGTTCATTCAGGAATTCTGTAAGAAAATATCTCCTATCACCAACACGACCAAGAAGGGAGTTACTACCAAACAATGGTCCAAGGTGGCCAAGCAGGCTTCTGAGTCTTTGGAACAAGCATTTTCCTCTGCTTTTCTGCATGTCCATCCCGATCCTAATAAACTTTTTGTTCTAGAAGTCGATGCATCTGAAATTGGAGTGGAGGCTGTGTTTTCTCAAAGGTCCTTTAGTGAGTCTCCTCTACGTCCTTGTGAGTTATTTTTGAGGAAATTGAAAAAGAAAGAAAGGAACTATGACATAGGAGATATGCAAATTTTACTGGTTCTTTTTGTAATGGCTCAGGATGGCCAAAAAACATCAGAGATCCAAGTGGAGACCCAAAGAAGGACAGACTACTCGAGCTCTTTTCCATTCTCAGTACTCTCCTGCAACTAGTTGTTTACTCTCCCCAGGTTTAAGGGGTAATCCAGACGTGAACCCCTTGCTCATAGTGCCTAGAGGAATATTAGCTATACTTCATTGATGAGGCCTAATAAAGCCAAAATTATTGTTTCGGTTTGCTGTATCTCTAATGCAGACAGCTGGCCTGCATTTTGGATGTGGACTGCCCTTTTGGGTGGGATCAGTCTGATATGCAAATTGCCCTGGTTCTTTTAGTAATGTCAAAAGATGAGCAAAACCAGCTTAAAATCTGAGTGGGGACCCAAAGAAGGGCAGGCTACTTGAGCTGTACTCCATTCTCAGTACTCTCTTGCACCTTATTTTTTTCCTCTCCCCAAGTTTAAGAGGTAACCCAAACGTGGAACGTGTACCATTGCTCATGGTGCCTATAAGCATATTAGCTATACCTCACTGACGAGTCCTAATAAGGCCAAAACGATTATCTGGGGTTGTTGTAGCTCTCGTGCAGAGAGCTGGCCTGCATTTTAGATCTGGACCGTCTTTTTGGATGGGATCAGTCTGATATGCAAATGGCCATGGTTCCTTTTTTACTGGCACAAGATAAGCTAAAACCAGTTTAAGATCTGAGCGGAGACCCACCAATGGGCAGGCTACTTGAGCTGTTGTCCATTCTCAGTTCTCTCTTATCCTTTGTTTGTTTTTGCTCTCCCAAAATTTAAGGGGTAATCCAGACATGGACCTCCTGCATACGGTGCCTAAAGGGATATTGGCTATACCTCATTGATAAGGACAAACAAGGCCAAAATGATAATCTGGGGTTGTTGTAGCTGTCATAAAGAGAGAGAGAGATGGCCTACATTTTGAATATGGACCACCCTTCTAGTGGGATCAGTCTGATATGCAAATGGCCTTGGTTTGTTTTGTAATGGCATGTGGTAGGTGGGGACTTCCAAGAAGGTGTGGAGACATCAGAGACAGGTTACAAGCAGTGCAAGCATATCATTAAATTTGTTTGCGCTGCACAGTACAAATACAGATCCAGTGCCTTTTTTCATGCAATAGCTCTTCAGCATGGGTTGCCCTGAAAGAGTATTGAACCAACATGCTCACTTTGGGGGGAGGAGTGCTTATCATTGGTAATGACACAACAAACCCCCTCTCTGACCCCGCTCCTATCCCACTGGGTTGCTGTGATAAAAAAATGCCTTGGCCAAATTTTTTCCTCTGTCTGGCCCTGGCAAAGATAACCGAGGCCATGTCTGCAAATTGTGGCAAACAGGCAAAATTCTGTTGATCTGTGAACACTATGTGGCTGACAAAGGCACTAGTAACATTCATACTTGTCTTATGCAGGAGTCAAGTAACATGCAGGATTTTTTCTGGGCCTCTGATATCCCACTGTGTGGGCATAGCTAGCACACAAATAAAGAATAAAACAGCATTTTTTGTATAGATTGCTGTTCTGACATACAACAAAAATAAATGTGCAAATGTTTATTGTTTATCTATTACTAAATTTTTTTCTATAAAAGATACACGTTTTAGGCAATATACAGTATCCCCTTTCTTGCAATATTTCTGAGTTTCTATAATGTTACACTTGAAGACAAAATGCCATATTTGTCTCATATACAGTAGGTTTCAGAAGGGGAAAAGCATACATCATTATATAACAAATATTACAAAGATATACTGAGATTGAAAAGGAATATCTTTCTGCCGAAGGTGTAAGCATTAGTGCAGCATAAAAGAAAACACATGGGGGTTTATGGGCTAATTTCACATCGTGCATTGCTATGCAATGAAAAATCAAAGTAAACATGTGCATCCACATTTTGGCACAGGGGTTAAATTTAAATAATAAATTGAAGTGTGTTTAAAATTTTAACATAACACAATCCAAGCATATTGTGAATAAAAAAAACAAAATGTCAAATTCTTAAGTACTCTCCTAGGATTACTGAAAACATCCATTTGGGATGTCATTATATTCTGATTGACAATGTTGGAATAATATTTATGTTCGAATAATTGATCAGCAGTTAATCCGCTAAAAGACAGGATTGTGGCCTTGAGAATTTTAATGAGATTACTGTTAAAGATTTTTTTCAGTATCCAGTATGCTAATGTAATATATTTATTTTCCTAGGTAAGTATTTAATTGTAGATAGGATTGTTGTCTTGTGGCCTTAGGTTAGCTTACTGGTAAAGAGTTATAGGTGATTTTGCTATAGGAGATAATAGTTAGCAATTTCATAGGTAGGTATTTAACAGGCATGAGGGGCTGTTCACTAAACACAGGATTTTGTCCGTATGGACAAAACCCAGTGAAAATTCCCAAATTCTGGCTGCAATAGCAGTTCTCATATTTAAAGAGCCAGTTCTGGTGGGAATTAGGTCAGCCTGGGCGAATCTGCAGCAATCACCTAGATGCTACTGGTATCTGGACTACAATCAGTGCATTTGCATCCAAATCCTACACAGAGTATTTGGAAGACTCACAAAGCACCGATTTAACTAAAACCAAATGCATATTTGCAAATTGCTGTTCACTTGATTTTATGCATTTTATATACTATCTGCCGCTGGCAGTGCAAACGGCCAGCAGTGAAATAGTTAACAATCCTTGGCAGATCAAGGGTTAATTACATCGTGGCTGGCCAATGCTTTCTAACCAGCTGCCACATTAAAAAAGTAGAAAAATAAATACATAAAATAGTGCCCTCTTCACAACATTATGAGATGCAATGTGCTATCCGGATCAGTCTTTTGTGTCCCTAGATGCAGGAGTTCTGATTGGGAGGTCCTTTCCTGCCAAAAGCAGAACAGATAGGAGGCCTGGGTACCTGCAGCATACCTACTGTGTTGATTATATATTTCATTTAATTCATATAATGACTGTAAATTACAGACTGATAGACAGGCAAAGAGGAAGCTAGAGGCAGCTAGAGGCACCAACACACACTTAAGGTTTAAGTTATAAATGAATAAAGACTAAATTAAAAATTACAAATAATGCAGTCCTATTTGTGACTTCCAGTTATGATTTCTTATATATACACTCATGGGAAAAAGTAAGTACACCCTCTTTGAATTCTATGATTTTACATATCAAGACATAATAACAATCATCTGTTTATTAGCAGGTCTTAAAATTAGGTAAATACAACCTCAGATTAACAACAACAGATGACATGACATCTCACACCTAAGTGTTCTGATTTAACCCCTTAAGGACCAAACTTCTGGAATAAAAGGGAATCATGACATGTCACACATGTCATGTGTCCTTAAGGGGTTAAAAACAATGCATTATGTATTTCTTAGACAGTTGGTCATTTTAAATAATTCCTTTTTGGAATGATCCACCTTAAAATGTGGGGGCTCAAAGGATTGTCATATCTAGTTCAATTACGGAAGCCATTGAAAACATTCATAATTAAGCAGGACAACTTCTCGTAACATAATTTTTTTGTAGATTTGGCATTAGAGATTTCATTGGTGATAGTGTATTTATAAACTCTCTCCTTCTGCTCTGAGCTGTCAGTTATGTCAATGCATATTAATAAGCTTTAGTATAAGTATGTTTTTATTTTGTTTATTCATTTGAGCTAGGTATAGGAATCCCTGTGAACACATTGCTGTGGGAGGCTGATTTCTATGCAAATTAGATGTATAACTATCAGGAATGGCAACAGAAGGCACAAATGAAAAATACCAGCCAAGTGGGTGTAAAACGAACAAGGTAGCTACCTCCAAATGCAATTGCTTCCAAACTTCTGATAGTTCTCTCTGTATTATACTAAGCAGAGTGAATGTAAGTACAATAATTATGAAATATCCACACATGCCAATTTTAAAGTTTTAGGACCTCTAAGCAATTTACATTTTTAATGATGGTTAATCTAAAATACAGTTTCATGGAATGGATCAAAACTTATTATTGTTTCATCTCAATTAACTAACTATTGGTGAAACCACCATTGCTGTTAAAATGAGTTAAATTCAGAAGTCAGATCTGATATTTACTATCACTGCTCACAAGTGGACGTTTGAGCATAACCCAATTTAGTTAGTCTAGTTCTTTTTTCTGACTTATATGCAGGTTTTGCATTAAGTCTATAAAGTAACTTGTGTAACCATAATGCTGCTTACAACTATAAGTCTGCACCATTAAAAAAAAAAAAAAAATGCATGTAATTGAAGCCAATCCATAGCATTAACTATATCACACATTAGAGTGATATAGAGGAAGGAAATAATTAAAGGAGCACTATAGGGTCAGGAACACAAACATGTATTCCTGAACCTAAAGGGTTAAAACCACCATCTAGCTACCCAGGTCCCCTCATGCCTCCCTGAATATAGTAAAATCTTACTTGGATTCAAGTCTCCAGCTGCATGCTTTGTCCCTGTTTCCTTTAGACCTGCCCACTGTCTGCTGACATCAGCAGAAGTGGTAGCCTGATCCAATCACAATGCTTCCCCATAGGATTGGCTGAGACTGACAAAGAGGCAGATCAGGGGCAGAGCCAGCATGATTCAAACACAGCCCTGGCCAATCAGCATTTCCTCATAGAGATGAATTGAATCAATGAATGTCTATAAGGAAAGTTCAGTGTCTGCATGCAGAGGGAGGAGACACTGAGTGTTTGGATGCATTCTAGGCAGCCATGACCCATCTTTTACCTTGTCCTCCACCCAGTGGGCTGGGATGTGGAAGATAATAATAACTGGGGTCAAAAATGTCCAGTCCGTGGGGGCACGGCCTTACTGCCAACAAAGATGGTGGCATGCTGCTGGAGCTCCAGAGGGAAAACATTATAATAAGCTTAAAACCGGACAAAACCATTATATATTTGGCACAAACCTGCTTATACATTCTGGGGAACATCCTGGCAAGCACTTGGTCTGACTGTGATCAACTCCGCCAAACATAACCCATGAAAAGTTTCTCTGTGGCCTGCGGTAACACTCGAGGCGGGGGAGCCTGCCAATCCTCTGCCCGGGTCTGGAAACTACCGGCTTTCGAGCCACATGGAAATGCCAATCTGTAGTGATGGATGCTAGCACTTTATAATGCCGATGCCAGCCTTTTGGGCACTGCAGAAACTTATGTTTTCTCTTATGTTTGGCCTTTTATTATCTCCTTATTTCTCCAACATGGCCTACCAGTGGATTCAGAGTTTAACTGTATAAGTATCTGACACAAGCTAGCTTTATCTTTATAATCTAGTGGTCCTAGTGTTTCACTTAAGAGGTAACTGCATGGTATGACTGAGCTTGGCTCTTAACCTACACCCTGACAATCAGACAAGTCTACCTAGCTTGTCACTTAGACCACACATGATATTTCAATTATATACTTTTGTTTATTCATATAATCAGTTAGCATAACTTATTTTTTTTTCTCGAGGTTTATTGCTAAGCTTGCCGTTTAGAGGAGTCGGCTGAGCATGCTTTCCTCACTGTATGCTGGCCTACACTGTGAGTTCCCTCTGAGTTCCGTGGATGCCATTTGACATAGCTGCCATGTTATCTTTTCCTCACAATAAGCAAAGTTAATCACCTAACATGTTGACTACCACCCGACCTACCTAACCTGTTTCATGTTATTTTAAGTCCCGGATTGCTTTTTCCCTAAGGCCATTATTTACTACCCAGTGGTAATACTGTTATTAGTATGCTCTCTGTCATGTTTCTGTCACACTACACTATACTACTTAGACTAACTACAAGTGAGTTTCTTAATCTGCTTTCATTTTTGCTCATACTTTTACACCTACTGACATATTTTGCATGGCCATGTTTATTATACAAAAAATTATGCAGTTTTATCCAATGTCATGATGTTGTATGCTTCACAATGTCTGCATTAGCTATTGTGGCTTTACAGGCCTGTTGTAAACCCCTTGCACAACAAAAATAAAGAATTTAAAAATTAAATTAAAAATGTCCAGTCCTTGGACTCCAACAAACATCAGATAATACACAATTTTCTTGATGTACATGCATGTATAGGTTTAAAGAGAGGACAAACCTCTGGCCCTACAAGTGTATACCTACAGCTAGAAGGTGTCCAATCATCTGGCCTTTACTGATGCATAAGACAAAAAGATACGTGCAAGATTTACCCTATATAAGCCAATAATATGCTATTGTATGCCTTTGGAGCCATGATGTATTTATAAATAGCAAATGGAGTTGCCATTTACATTTTCTGAGGAGTAATTTTACTCTTTGGTGTTATGACAGAGATACACCAGTTAGTAAACAGCATTGTAAATAGAAAATTTGGTTTAACCCCTTCAGGACGGAGTCAATAGTACACGTTCTGATCAAAACAAAATGTAAACAAAAACTGGTATTTGCGCTATATAACAAACAAACATAGATATAAGGATGCGCCTAAAACTTGATAAAATAAAAGACTAAATTAGTCAGATAAAATACAGAATAAAATAAGTAATAAAACAATAGTCCAATAAAATAGGCTTATCACAGTCCGTGAGGGTAGGTCCCACTTGTAAAGGAATATTCTTTAGGGTGTAGGTGGGATCATATCTTCAAATGTTGAGAATTCAGCATATGTGGAGAGAAAAATAAAAACAGGACTCCAATGGCACAGTAAATCGGTGTATAAAATAAATATAAAGGTATAAAATCAGTCTTACTCACACTTTTCAGAGCTAGGATCAGCTCTGATATTGCTCGCGTAAAGTGGAATAATCCCCACTTCAAGGATATATGGAGTAAATGTTGATTGTTGAATATCTGACGTGGGTTCAGCGTTCAATTTGACGTGATACGACCCAGAGGAAAAAATGAAATAAAATATATACTGCTCACTGTATGTAATAAAATTAAAAGAAAGTAAAGTATACTACTCACGTAAAGTAGAGCAGACTCAAAACCGCTCAGTGAAGGCGCTCAGGTGGTATAATCCCCACCTATGGATTCTTTGCACTTCCTGCAGGGTGAGCCGTATACGTAAAAGCAATAAAAGAAAATGTATGTAAAATCAGGTAAAGCAAATGGCAATAAAGTATTTTATGCCAATAAAATATCTTTATTATAGAGTTAAGAACAAAATCTATTAATATCTAAACGCGTTTCGCCTTAACAGGCTTCTTCAAGTAGATATATTTGCGCTATATGTCTGCACAATCGTAATTCATCTCATTCATATTAAGTGCACCCACACTTATATATAATTTTGTTGGGTTGTCTACTTTTTCAAATGGTATGCCATCATGGGGGTAATTCTCATTCCTGGGCTACCATACGGTCTCAAATGCAACGTAACCAATCTGGCAAGTTTCAATGTGAAAAAAATGAAATGCAAGCCTTATATTTGACTCTCTAACTTTCCAAAACACCATAAAACCTGTACATGGGGGGTACTGTTATACTTGGGAGACTTCACTGAACACAAACATAAGTGTTTCAAAACAGTAAAACATATTACAACAATATCGTCAGTAAAAGTGCCGTTTGTGCGTGAAAAATGCAAAAAACTTCACTTTTACTAAATATATATTTTTTGTAATACAATTTATCATTTTGAAACACTAATATTTGTGTTCAGCGAAGTCTCCCGAGTAAAACGGTACCCCCCATGTACAGGTTTTATGGTGTCTTGGAAAGTTACAGGGTTAAATATAGTGCGTGCAAATTTAATTCTCTGCACTTGCTGCCTAGGTTGTCAGGCACGTGAATCAAATTTTAATTAATTAAATAACATAATTATGTTAAAATATTACTTAAGCATACACATAGAATTTTTATATATATATACATATATATGTATTTAAATTCTACATGTATACTTATGTATTTATGTAATTATATATATGTATCTATATATAAATATTTGCAGTTATTTGTAGTTTATAGATAGATAGATATAGAATGTCAAATACAAGTGTATTTTGTTAGCAATATATATATATATATATATTAATAACAAAATACAGTTAGATGAAATTACATATGTATATATAATTTATTTTATTTTTTTTTAATATTTTATTTATTTATTTTATTTACTTTTGTAATTATACGTATATATATAAACAAAATATATATTGATGTATTATATATATAATATATATATATCTTATATATATGTAGCGTCATACTAAGTTTATTTTAATACTAACATATGTACTTATATTAATATTAAAATACATTACATATGACGTTACATATATATATATATATAAGATGTATATATATTATATTTATAATATATATATATATATATATTATATTATATTTATATATAAATACATTTAATTTATTTTAAACTTGTCTAATAATTTTATTTTAAACTTCCCACCAGCAGGGGGACTGACTGACATTTCAGACAGTACCCCTGCTGGCAGATCCACAGCCAGCTATAGGGGGCTATGTAATCACTCTTTGAGAGCGATCACATGGCCCCCGGGGGCCTGATTTGGCATGGGAGTGCTGTCTGGGCTGTGAGGCAGTCCTCCCAAAGCGGAGCGCCGGGAAGGTGAGTATCCCAGCGGCTCCAGGGCTCAAAGCCGTTACGGCATTCTATGCCGCCGCAACGGCTTTAAAGCCCATTTAATGCGGGATGGCATAGAACGGCGTTAAGGGGTTAACTTTGAAGAAACTCTAAAATCAGACACACAATAATATATTAATTTGACCGGTTTGCCTGAAAGACAACAAATAATGCACTGGTAGCTAGCTACTCTATCTTTATAATAAAGACATGACTTGCAGGCTTTTTTTTTTTTTTTCGTATACAATGTTCAATTTAGCTATTAAACAGCAAATTATGATAAACTGATGCGTTAAAATTCAAAATTGAGGCCAAAAATAGTAATAATTTGCACATTCAGAAATTTGGGCATCAATCTTGCAATATGATTTCCATCACCATCTGTTTAGGCAAAATGCTGTCTCTGACACTCAAACGATTTTACCACAAAGATTCAGCATTATTAACGCTGTATAAAGTGCCAACTTTGATCAACTTCTCCCAGTGACTGAGGGAAATCATTGTAGAGAATGGAGAACATAATGTATTTGATTAAATATATACGTAACAGGCTTAGGTAGGGTTGCAAAATGTAACTTGCTTAAAACCTGCTTGGCAAGGAGTTACCCACGCTGAGCATCAAGTACAAAGTGTACTATGTATTATGGACATGTAAGATAATAAAAGAAACCACAAACTCAAGATGATTCTCTAGTGCAGACATCTTTGGAGGTTTCCCATAATGCTTCTAAACTTCAGGAAATGATGGGACTGTTTCAGCCTGCCTTATTTCTTCATGCATGGCAGTAGCAGGAGCATCTGCATTTTATGACATATAAGCAAAGTAGAAAATATTGCTCACGATAAAAAAAAAAAATTAAGTTATCCTATTTAAACTTAAACATGTCCAGGTGCCCCTGAAAGGCAACTATCACTTCTCTGAAATTTACACCATTTAATAATCCATGGAAAATTACCTACAACTTGAGTTCAAAGTTTGTTTATTAGGGTTTCCTTTTTTCTACATTAAAGGGTGACTCCAAGCATCATACCTACCATAGCCTCATTATAGAGGTTATCATAATAATAATGACAGGAATACATTGAACCCGTACCACAATAATAGGGAATGGGTTCCTAGTCTTTTCTGCAGGAGGATTAATATTATCTGATTCTGGATGTCGTTCCTGGTGGCCACTCTTGAATGCCAATGAATGGCACACTGTGCATGTAAAGTTAAATATAATTCTCTCCAATGATGTGGCTGAGGTAGAGTTACACCTCTAACAGCAGAGGGGTTAAAGTTTGTATATGCATCATTTCACTCTACAAACTGCAGGCACCATGACCACTTCAGATCACTGAAGCAGCGATTGGAGGAACTCTTTAAAGATTTAGCAAGATACATCATAATGTTGTTTACTGACACACACACTGACAGACATGCTGACACACAAAGATACATACATTGACAGACATACTGACACAGACACACACACACATACTGACACACACAGACAGGCATACTGGCACAGACTCACATATACACAGACAAACTGACACAAACATTTAGACAGACATGCAACATTTCCTACCTTTTGGGTGCTGGAGGGTGGCTTCCCTGGGGTCCAGTGTGGTGGCTGAGGCTGTTGGGAGTTGGGAGCTGACTCTCCCGACCCAGTCTCCCTCCTCTCTGCCCTCTCCTTCTCTCTCCCGTGCAAGCCGGGGCTCAGTCTCTGTAGGAGGAAGTGGCTCATGGCTGTCACTTCCTTGCATGGTGCTGATAAGAAGGTGCCAGGTTGCACTGTTAAAAGGCTACAGCGCACAGCCAGGCCATTGCTGACAAATGCCCACTGGGTGGCCCTAAGTTCATGGGCCAACCGATGCGCTCCCTTAGTATGCAGGCCTCTTATTTCTATGGTACCCTTGACTTTTGGCTTTTCCTTATCGCTGTGTCTCGTTCTGTGTCCCTGACCTTGGCTAGTCCGGCCATTCTAAGTCCTGTTACCTTAGTTCTAGGGTGTGATACTATTCTGCTTGCTGGATCAATATAATCCTGACAGCTATGACAGAGGCATGCAGGTGCAGGATAAAAAAAATGGATTTCAACAGTTATTTTTATTTTTACACTATAAACATACATACTTGTTTAATATAAGAGTTTAGTAAACATTATATGAAAAGTTCCTCTTAAAGAATGAGAAGCAATGTAATAAATCTGTATACAATTTTAACCTGTAGCAAGCTTAGTGTGCAACATTTTTTTTAAATTTCTTCAATATAAAACACATTGCATGTAAGTTCGCATCTGTGCACTGAAGTATATTTGGGACTTTAATAATTTCCGTTACGCACATTAGCTCCTGGCTGTATGCATTATGGCGTGGTGTTATTGAGTGACTATGAATGCAAAGTCTGTGCTGTTTACATCTTAAATATGCTTACAGTGCTTGTCAAGAATATTAATTTTGTCACCGAGGTCAGCTTCAGGATATATAGTCTTTCATAAAATTCCATCTCATCCATGCTGTAACAGTTCAAATGAGTCAAATGCCTGTTATCTTTGTGATCTGTTTTCACAATGTGATATGAGATATCAATATTGTGTAAAATATATTTAAAATTGCAATACAGCTAGTTTATTTTTTATTTATTTTTTGATCAATATATGAACTAAGATAGATGATGTATTTAGTTCGCTAGCAGTTTAACCCCTCTAGTACCAGGTTCTTTTCGAGCAAAACAATTATCTTATAATGTATTTGAAAAATCGAATATCAAATTCAATAACTATTACATCACTGAATTTGTGTAAATGGACACATTTCTAATTTCTTATTTATTTGTTTATCATCTACAGAACTATTGGAGGAATAAGTGTTTATAGATTATATTGTATTTCTTATCTTCACACAAGGATGAGGTAAACTTGTCATTGAGAACGAAAACAATGTGAAAAATTCCTATATCTTTTTAATGTAATGTAGCCCAAGATCTGAAATGTTACCAAAGAAGTAGAAATTTCACTATGAGAAAATATATCAATTAAAATGGCGACATGTCAAAACATTTACTGATAATCTGTGGCTAAATCAACAGAAACTGTTAAGATCTAATTTCTCAGGAGCTCTTATCTTCAATAGGCTCTTAATCAATTAGGGCATTTAAACTCTACTTTGCTACTCTACTCTGTATAAGTCCTGAAACAATAATCCTGAAAGTGTACTCCAGGATAGTTCCTACCAAGTGTAAAAGATACACTCCTCTATATTTCTTTATTTAAAAATGCTTAACACAAGATATGTCAGATGGCTGCTAAAGCTGCTTCCTGGGGCAGTGCTGCAGAGTAAGCAGCACTGCCATTCAGTGTCTCCACCCTGCAGACACTGAACTTTCCTCATAGAAATGCATTGATTCAATTCATCTCTATGAGGAGATGCTGATTGGCCAGGGCTGTGTTTGACTTGTGCTGACTCTGTTCCTGATCTGCCTCATTGACAGTCTCAGCCAATCCTATGTGAAAGCATTGTGATTGGCTCAGACCACCACTTCTGTCAGCAGACAGGGGCAGGTCTGAGGCAGACAAGGGTAGAGGCAGCAGCTTCAGACTTCAATACAAGTGATATTTTACTATATTTAAGGAGACAAGAGGGGGTCAGAGTGGCTAGATGATGGTTTTAGCACTACAGGGTAAGGAATACATGTTTGTGTTCCTGACCCTATTGTGCTCCTTTAAGATCTAGATATCAGAACTGGAGGAGCTCACTTACCCTGGGTAATCAACAACAGATTATTGGAAAAAAAGATCAGTTTAAATCCATAAATTGCACAGATTTAGTGGGTGCCCTTAAAAAGCTGCTGAGTTTTGATCCATTTGCCAACTAGGTCAGCTGTCTTGTACTATCCTATAGACATGGCAGGCATTTATCAGTGGTACCTCATATAAGGTTTACCATATAAGGTTTATAATTCAGTTCATGAGTTTCCCAGTGTTTGCGTAGTTACTACTCATATTCCTTGGAGGCTTTCTTTCAAAACCCAACCAGCTATTAAAGACTAGTAGTACATTTTATTTGTCCCATTGTTTTCTTTAAACAATACTATATATAATAGTCCAGGTTTATATATTCATATACTGGTCTTTCCTCCCTCAAGTGTTGTTACTCCTGTGTCTGTCTCCTTCCAAGTCAACGGTGCTACCATCAGCTCCACCACGCAGGCTCGCTGCCTAGGTGTTCTCTTTGACTCTGACCTCTCCTTCAAGCCTCATGTTCAATATATCGCCAAATCCTTTCATTTCCATCTCAAAAACATTGCGCGCAACCGCCACTTAACGCCAGATGCGACTAAGGTGTTGGTCCATACCACTGTCCTTTCTCACCTTGTCTACTGTAATCCGCTTCTCAGTGGTCTTACGTGCTCTCAACTAGCGCCGTTACAGTCCATAATGAATGCTGCAGCGAGGCTCATCTTCCTGTCCGCCCGCACCTCCCATGCCTCACCCTTCTGTCAGTCCCTACATTGGCTTCCTATAAAATATAGAGCTCAATTTAAAATTCTGGTTCTTGCTTTCAAATCTCTACATAATGCTGTTCCCACCTATCTATCCTCCCTTATACACAAGTATGTCCGTCTAGGCCCTTACGATCTGCTGAAGACTTACGTCTATCTTCTGTCCGTACTCCCACCTCTGATGCTCGCCTTCAAGATTTCTCGAGGGCTGCACCGTTCCTGTGGAACTTGCTTCCCTCCTCCATTAGATGCTCACCCAGTCTCCACTCCTTCAAAAAAATCATTAAAAACCCACTTCTTCATAAAAGCGTATCAATTAAACTGTTAATAGCTCCTGACTGATTCCTCTTCTGCAACTGTCATTAGTCTAATACTATCCTTACCATTTTTGTGTCATTTTACCCCACTCCCTCTAGCATGTAAGCTCATTGAGCAGGGCCCTCAACCCCTCTGTTCCTGTGTGTCCAACTTGTCTGGTTACAACTACATGTCTGTTCGTCCACCCATTGTAAAGCGCTGCGGAATTTGACGGCGCTCTTAAATATTATAATAATAATAATACTGAGATTTTCTGCCTTTGTTGCAGTTTTTTAAGGTTTATTATCATAAAGATAAATCTAAATATTGGTCAATTTTAATTTTTTCTTCCACCTGTGTATCTAATTATGGCCTCAGTTTAATAACTTTGGATAAGCTTTCCAAACAATTTAATAATTTTGTAGTATATTGAAAAATATTTTAATAGTTTCATATTTTGATATTTTTGATTGCATTTTTATATGATATATTCTTTTGATATTTTTATATTTTTTGTAATATCAATATTATGATTATGATTGTATTTTACATATTGTAAAGTATTCTTGATAAGAACACTATATAATAAATATGAACTACATAAAATAAAATACATAGAAATAACATATGCAAAGTAGTTAATTATTTCTCTATAAAATACATAAAATAGTACATTTACTATTTCCCTTACACATACTTTGTATAATTTTGTGGGCTCTACATTGGCACTAATGTTATATAAGGTAAGATAAGGCACCCTCTAAGCTCCAAAAGTACTACATTTTAATTTTGGTGCATCTAGGACAATGTAAAACATTGCCATTTCCTGAGAAACAGACATTTTTTTATACTTTGGATATACGGAATTTGGCTTTGTTTTGGTCAGAACAATTTACAATGTAACGTATAAAATGTAAGAAATATAATGTAAACATCCTGTTTACATCACAAACTAAACTATATATTCCAAATAGTATATCTAGTTTATTTCCTAGAAGCGTGCGCTTTATTAATTTAAGATGATTACAATACATAAAGACTGAAACCTGACCATTCCGTTTTACTGAATTTATAGATGTTTTTCTGTAAGGAATCAAATCATTGAAGCATACAATATTAAAATGCATGCTTTGGTACATTTTGAAACTTACTTACTAAAATGGGTATGCTAATACATAGTTAAATGACCCTTGAGAGCACAAACAATCATGCAGTATATTTTTTTGATTGCGCACAAGAATTCCAGTGGAATTGTGTGGATTGGGAGAACAATTACAGACTGAGGAAATCATGCATAAGCTATCATGCCAATGATTCTTAGAAACACAGAGAGGTTTGCCTTGTCATTAAATTATAAATGAGATACATACAATCTACTCATCTATACATTTCTTTTTAAATTATGATTATTTAACAGTTTGTGTTTGTTTTTTAGCCATAGGCAAATGTATCACCTATGTAACTTTCTTTTAAATGTGTCAGTTTTCACATACTAGGCTTTTGAAAGGGAACAACCATTTCTCAGGATTTATACTATTTTATTAACTTATCTTTATATTTATTAAATATGCATTTATGAAGTGTGAAATCTAAAATTTAAAGGACTACACACTATATATAGTTAAATCTCTTTTGTTTCTGTTTATGCAGCCCTATTCACTCCTTCCCATGGCTGTGACTGACACAGCCTGCATGATTTCACTGGTTTTAATTTCAATCAGATGTAACTTACCTTAAAAGTTATCTCCTGCACTGTAAATTGAACTTTAATCACACGCAGGAGGCTCCTGCAGGATCTAGCAAGCTATTAACAGAGCAGGAGATACGAAATTCTAAATGTAACAGAATCTGCAATAGAGGTAGTATAAACATTATATTACTTTTTACAGGAAGTGTTTTGCAAGACTGTGCACGTCACATGCAGGGAGGTGTAAGTAGGGCTGTATAAACAATGTGATTTAATTCCTAAATTGCAGAGAATTGAGCAGTGAGGCTGCAAGGACATGATCTATACACCAAAACTGCTTCATTAAGTTAAAGTTGTTTTGGTGACTATAGTGTCCCTTTAAATATAGAAATCTACACCTCTTTATCCCGCAACTGTTAGCTTCCTGTATTGCCAATCATTATTATAAGCTCTGTCCTTGCAGTCAGCATAGAGCAAGCATACTAAAAAGAGGAGAATTAAATTATGTTCTTTTCCCCCCTCTTCATTTGCAGTATTTGCCCTGGCTTTGCCTTGTCTGAAGTGAAATATGATGACATTTGCTAAACATTTAGTACAAATGTAAAAGAAAACAGGGCATCTCATGAAAATAGATTAACCCAAGTTATAGGTGATTTTCTATGTTTTATTCAATGGTGACATTTCCCCTTTAATTAAAAGTCATGGTAAGCATTGTCTTTGACTGGTGCACTGATATTTGAATGTTGACCATATTGAAGCTAAATACCATATTTGCTACTAATGTGACAAACACTCTGATAATAGCATTGTATGACTGTAAAACACAGTCTACTTAACAGGTCATTGATTCTTTTTTTTAACCTTCATTGAATGTATTTGCAGCTTACAGTTCAGAAACAGTACATGCAAGTCAATCGCACAATACAGTTTGAGTGATCAACCTTTATTTTGTAACTGGGGGAAAACAACAGAAGGGGGGAGGGAATAACAGCCATGTTAGAATGGAGGTATATCAAAAGCCATAAAATCTTTTTTCTTTCCTAGTTTTGTAGACACAGAGGTGTTGACATGTTGAGTAAGCTGATGGCAAACAAGGGCAAGACGAAAAGACTGTATCTGGAGGGCAAAGTATACCTTCAGCATGGAGTGCATGATGTTAAAATCAAACTGTCACTTATGGGGAGTTGAGTGTAAAGAAAGAGACTAGTTTGAGCCCATGAAGGATTTAATTCCAAAACTCAAACTATTATTTTGGTTTAGAAAGGCATTTTACTAATAATTCAGCGTGATTATCTGTCTCTTTGTTTTCAAACAGATATCTTGAAATGAGAATAATAATAATAATATTAACAATATAATAGCTGGCTAGATTAAAATGAGAGGCCTGTAGATATATATATATATATATTTATATGTATTTACATATTAAATAATGTGTTACATGATGTTGATATCACAGGAAATGTTCTAATTATTTTAATTCTTTGTGGTCATTGTTGTAGAATTATTAGGCCTCTATAAATCTGTAAGGCCCCTTTAAATCCTCTTGCTATACCTCTAAGAGGCCCCATAGTTTTACAAGAAAGCTTTGTCTATAGAATATAGAATTTGCATGTCAGCAAGAAATATTATGCACCTGTAGTGTGAAACACTGTAGCATCCCACTTACAATGATAGCTTTGATAAAATGTGTATTTACTAAAAGCCTTGAAACCTAACCTTGAGAAACTAACAGTGCCAGGCTACACTCTAAATGGATAGCTGCCAAAAGGCCCCTCCTGTCGAGTGAGCTCCTCATGTTAACAAAATGGCGCTAAAACCTGGAGGAGACAATCATGACGAGGATAGTGACCTAAGATGGTACACCCCGTAGGGAGGGCATTTTACTAACTACTTAGCACCTAAGCCAATTAACAATGTCTATTTGTCTATATCTTGATTTTCTTCAATGATGTAATAATGCCTTTAAAAGGGCCTGCGAGCCTGCTTTTTAATCAGAAGCCATTAAACTTCTCCGAAGTTCTTTCATTAACCTGAACTCTGTGTCTCAGTGTGAATTTACTTCTGCGTGCACGCAACTTTATTATCTTTAATTTGGACAGGAACAGATAGTCATTCAAACTAATTGGTTTGCAGTAAATCATCTACTACAGTCATTGTGCATATTAAAGAATATACACCGACACTATAATCTACCTGGCATTGCAATGTATTTGAAATCATGCTTGGTGAAATGGCTATCTGGCAGAAAAACTTCCAAACTGGCCACACAATTCATTTACAACATTTTACTTACTGCGACAGTGTCACACTGTTTAGCTTAGATTAGTTTGAAAAGTAGTATACCCAAAAGTCTGAAACCTAGGTGGTCTAACTTTTCAAGTTGTAGATTTTAGATTACCTTTACCTGAGGCTTGTGTTGACAAGCTACAATAAAAACAGTTGAAAAAAGAAAGATAAAACTAAGTGTGGCTACACCGCGAGAAAGCCATGTGACTGTGTCGCTATCACCCACATCATGCACAAAGTTGTAGGGGCAAAACAAAAAGCAAGGGGGGTATTTATAAACCAAGGGATGCTGTTCAGAGGCCCGGCCTATTCTCATGGGGAGTGGAGAATGGGTATATGAAGCAAATAAGCAGCATGGGCCACCACATTTGTCCTCATCTCCTGGGCACTAAAATAGGGCAGTCAATGTGTTAGCTGTAAATTCTCAGCTTCTTGGTTTATTTTATGTTCTATAACCTTTTATTTTAAATAAAGGGCTTTTCTCCCTAACAATAACAGTACCCAGTTGCCCATTGCTGTGGTACAAGTGTTATGCTCAGTCAACCTTGCAGCAACAGAGACCAAGTACCACTGGGGTGCCCAGTAAGCATCAGTACCTATATACTAAACAAATACTTTAATCAAAATCTACATCTTTTTACAAATTCATTAGCTGCGAAAAAAAACACCTGTACAATAAACTATTTTAATACTTTCAAATCCAGTATTAGCCACTGATGTCATATATTCTCATTTACATCCGACTGCCATCTATAAAAACAGACATCCATAAACATAAAAACTCAATGGCAATTTTATTCATAAAAATACCGGTGTAAAAATGATTGGTGCCACGGAGGAATAATTCATAAAAATATAATATATAAGCAGAAATACCCTACATCTTGAAAAACTGAGCGCACAGAAACTAAATCCAAAAACTCTATTTTGTATTTTGTGCTCGCACCCATGGTGGGTTAAGTTATATATGATAGTGTTGTGTTTTTAAACTTTTATTTCTGTTCCAGATAAATGGCGCAATAATGCTGACTCAATGTGAAACTAGAGGTGTATATCTGAAAGCAAGCGGCAAAGGAAATTAAATCCAAGCAGTATTTAAACTTAACAATGTATCCGGCCAATATTGTGCAGGCTTGTTCTCCAAGAGTAAATAATGTTCACCCTTACCATTCAATGACTATAACTACACATTTCTTTCTTTCAAAGTATGTTCCCATTCATACCTTGAAAATCTGTTTCATGCAGCTCTCTGTATTATATCACCTGCCTTACTCCATTTAGTCCATCGAAAACTCAAGATGAATTACATTCCTTGAACATCTAAATATATCTATCTCTGATATTTGTACATATATATCTGCATTTATCTCTCAGCAAGCCTTTACAAGCAAAAACAAAGCAATCTTCTTTATTCCTCGGCTCTGCTATTTTAATTTGGTTTGCATTGTCTCAGAATAATGATCTATTGTGTATTATTTTGCAATATGTGGGCACTGTAGAAATAACACAATTCAGTTGTTTTAATTGGATGTTTTCCAATAAAATGTACAATGTTTGGTATTAATAGTACTATTGTTTTATGTTTGCGATTACCACCTTCTAATGTCTAGACAGTAAAAAGTTATCATTTGAATTCTGAAAAGCCATTTACATGACAATCGATCGTTATATATATAATTTCAGTCGCATATATATATATATATATATATGTAAAGGACACAGGTTTATTAGGGTCTTATTCATTACAAATCACTTAATACAGTTTATTATGAGTGTCAATTTAGAATTATACCACTAGGGGGAGTAGTGAGCACCTTTTTGGAAACTTTCTTTGACTGTGCCTTGCGGCCAAGATTGGTGCCTGACTCCTCCCCATAAAATGGCACACCAGGATTGGGTAAGGAAAGTCACATGCTCAGTCCCTTTATAAGGTGAAGCCACATGTTGGATTGGAATCATTTTTTCATGTCTAGCAGAGTAGTATTGCATTGTTAAAGTATATAATTTTTAACAACTGTTATATATATAGTGTTTCTTTTTTGCATGTATATTAAACATTTATATAACATATATATAATATATATATAACAAATATCAAAAAATTACCGGCACTCTTGGGTTTAATTCATCCAATTTATTGTAGGTCAATTCAAGCGAAGTCAACGTTTCAACTCCCAATCGGAGCTTTCATCAGGACATAAAGAGCATAAAACATTGCAAGTAACAAACATATATAGGGCATCTCTACCAATCAACACTCACCATAACAGCTGTATCTCATATCCCCCAATGTCCGGCGTACACTCCGCGCCTTGGCGCATGTGTATCTCCAGAAAGAGCTCCCACATCACGTGATGGAGGGGGCCGGGTCTCAAACCCAGAGGCGTCACAGCACCTAGGCAACCACTAACACATACTGCCTTGGTTGCTGCTGTGTAAGCTACCGAACCGCCCAATCCATAGTTAAGAGCTCAGATCATCCTACTATATTAGCAAATTTCAGCCGGGCATAAGGGCATACATAGAAAACCGTCAGATACAAATATATTTACAAATGGTTATAAGTAATGAAAATTGCCAATTTCATCCGCTGGATATCAAGATGTCCCATAATAACTGTCGTATTAATAAAAATGTATGGACAAGTGTAGTATAAATACAGCTAAAAATTAATATACAAAACAAACTATAATAATAAATCAAACAAAATGTAATCAAAGAATCCTAGATTACTGAATACCCAAAATGTGCCTCCGATCGGGACTCCCACACCACGTAATAGAAGGGGCCGAGTCTCAAAACAGGAGGCGTCAGAGCACCTAGGCAACCGCTGATGCATTCTGCCTTGGTTACCGCTGTGTAAACTGCCACCACTGTTTCATAGAGATAAAGCCATCCACTCCGTGGTGTAGGGTACAGATCATTTTACTATCGCAACAAATTTCAGCCAAGCATAAATGCACATCACAGACTAACAGATTGATATTGATTACAAATAATAACAATTGCCAATCTAATCTGCTGGGTATGAAAGCATAAAAAAGGAAATAGATACACATATATTTGCAAATAATTATAAATAATAACAGTTGCCAATTTCATCTGCTGAGTATGAAAATATTTTATAATAGCTGTCATATTTCTGGAGATAATCTAAACAAGTGTTATATAAATACAGTAAGAGGAAAAAATTCATAAAACTAACTATAATCAAGTGTTTATAAAGAGCCCAGAATGTAACTATATCAATATGTGTTTGAAAAAATATATTATAATTTCATAATATTTAAGGTAATAATCTCTATGAGAGTGAAAAATATTGTTACTTGAAGTGAATGCAAATCTATATATATTATCTAGTGTATGTGCTAAATAAGGAAAAAACTAAGGAGTGATTAACCCCGAAGAAATACGATAGATAAATGAAAATTCTATGGTACTTGTCTTTTTATTTATCTATCGTATTTCTTCAGGGTTAATCACTCCTTAGTTCTAACTGCTTCATTAGGCTAAAGTTGTTCAGGTGACTATAGTGACCCTTTAACGTTAGCACCTGTGAAAGTTAGCACCAAGTTTATTTTAAACTATTAAGGCAATCCAAGAAAGTAAGTTGATTTGCAGAGTGCTATGAACATTTCGAAGAGCCTCAAACCACAAGTGCCACAATGGCATAGTGAGTGTTTAGACAGTAGTAGAAAGTGGGAAACAGTGTTTGAAGTACCTGAAAGCAAGCCCAAAAGAATGTCTCTGATATTTCTTTGAATTCTTTTTAGTCAGGAAGCTTGGTTCGCAAAATATATATTTAAGTATTAAGGGTGTTTTTTTTTTATCTCCCTAATAATTAGTGAGTAGGGTTTAGTGAGAGATTTCAATGACAGGACTAATTTTTCTGTATAAAATTAGTCAATTCCGCCTTTCCAATCCACACAAGCAGAAAACTATTTAAATGCTTGCTGGATTTAGAAGGAAGCAAAATGTAATTTTTTTTTTCATGTTTCACAAAAAAAAAAAAAAAATTATTAGATAAACTATTCACTGAATTTAAATTTTGTGAATGTCTAAGTGGAAATTTCTTTGTATATATTCCCGGCCATATATATTTAAGTAGTATCACCTATCTTACAGCCTTTTAGGAAAACACTTTAGATTAAAAATATGTGGTTCTAATATTTAAGGCCGCATATAAGGACCTCTATAATTGATATAACATGCAGCCAAATATGTTAAAGGGAAACTATAGTGCCAGGAAAACAAACTCGTTTTCCTGGCCTTATAGTTTCCCCTTCTGTCAAAGCCCACTCCCGTGGTGCAGAAGGGGTTAATAACCCCTTCTGTCACTTACCCCGGTCCAGCACCGATGTCCCTTGGTGCTGGTTCAGCTCCGCCCACGCTCCTCCCACCTGATATCCGCCGGAAGGGGAGACCTAATGCACATGCGCTGCAATGGCCACGCTCGCATTAGGATCTCCCCATAGGAAATCATTATTTAATGCTTTCCAATGGTGATGCATAACGTGAGGACGTCCAGCTTCGTTTAGACGACCAAAAGTCGTCTAAGAACCCGGAAGTCCCTCTAGTGCCTGTCTGGTAGACATCCACTAGAGGAGGACTTAGCCCTGCAAGGTAAGTATTGCAGTTTATAAAAACTGCAATATTTACATGCTCAGGGTTAAGGATAATGAGAGTTGGCACCCAGATCACTTCAATGAGCTGAAGTGGTCTGGGTGCCTACAGTGTCCCTCTAACTGTTTACAAAAAGGGAAAATGCACAGCAATTTTTGCTACTTTCTGTTACTTTCCCAAGCATGACTTAAGTTATTATACAATGATGAAATATTCAGAAAGCTTAATACCTTGTTCCAGCTATTGATCTCAATTATCAAATACGATATTGCCTGTGCATTCTACAATACAGGGCTATCTGGCTCTGTCCACAATAAAACGAGCTCCACTGAGTTGGAACATACTTCAATACATCATGCTTTGCTAAACATACACAAACTAGCTCTCTTTTCCAGAAAACATTCAAAACACATATCCATCACTTCAACTCTTTAATGAGTTAGTGAAATTCAAAGCATTTTAGTACTGTTTTCATTCTCTAAGTCATGTACAGTAAGACACTTTTCAAGTTAAAACATTCTAAAACTACAAAATGACACATTATTACTTACCGGACCGGAGCTTGGCCATGCTACAGTAGTGACTAGAGGTAGGAGGCACCCAAGGGGGAGGGGGGGAGAAAAGACCACCTGGGGGAGAGAGAGGGAAGGAGAGACCACCTGGGGAGGGGGAGCACCTGGGGAGGGAGGGGGGGAGGAGAGAGGAAAGGAGAGACCACATGAGGAGGGAGGTGGGGAGAGGGAAAGAGAGGGAGATAGGGGGGAGAGAGAGAGAAAGAGAGACCACACAATGCACCCCTTACACACAAACACACACTGCTCTCTATCCTTTACACAAAAACACACTGCTTCCACTACACACACACACACACTGCATCACCTACACAAACTGGTATCCCTATACACTACATTCCATAAGCACACACATTATATACTCTATGGGTGGACTTTATGGGCATACTCACTGTCAGGCCATGGGGGCGCAGACCTTGAGCTGTGTAAGGGGCAGCCAAAAATGGAGCTGCTTCCCGTTCCCCCAGAACATTGATTTTGGTGACCACAGTTACAAACAGTCTCCAGAGAGCCTGTTCTACACCAGACAAATGGAACCTGACTGCAGCCAGGGCCCATCATCATTCTCATTTGGTTGTAAGTAGTCAATCTAGTATATTATTAGTGGCACTAATTTTTTATTTACCTCACATTAACCCCTTAAGGACACATGACATGTGTGACATGTCATGATTCCCTTTTATTCCAGAAGTTTGGTCCTTAAGGGGTTAAAGGGACACTATTGTCCCCAGAACCACTGCAGCTTAATGTAGTGGTTCTGGCGTCTATAGCCTGTATCTGCAGGCTTTTTAATGTAAACACACACTGTGTGCAGCACTGGTGTTGGTTCATATGACAGATCATATGGGTGGGGCATTGTGATGTCACCTGGTGGGAAGTGCGTATTGGGGGAGGTGGGGGGCGCAAAAATTCTTGCACCGGCCCTGAACCCAGATGCTGTTTGTTAACACAGATTGTAATAGTTTTATTTAAAATAAGGAAGTATTCCTAAGTAAGTGGATTAATCTCATAAGAGCAAACATTAGGCTGGTAGAGTAGGACCTGCCAAGAATGGGGTACATTGACATTGTGTCATGCAATGTATGATCATATACTGTAAGTAAACCCTTATTATTATTTGCCTAGGTGAGGTGTTTTTTGAGAGCTCCAGGAAGGCCAAGTTCCACGTGCCAAGCCTTTGGCCACGAGTCAGGACACCATTTCGAGCCCAGGATGGCCCCAAAACCCACCGAGCCAGCCGCATCGGTAAACAGGTGGAGGCAGGGCCGGACTGGGGATACAAAGCAGCCCTGGAAAAAAAATTTGTGCCAGCCCCATAAGTCACTGCGCCATATATTGTCGCGTGTAATATGTAAGGCTATGTCTTGCCAGGACAGATGATTGAGTTTTATATATATATATATATATATATATATATATATATATATATATATATTGCTTTTTCTAATATAAAATATTGGTCCTTTCAGGGTAAAACGTTTAATTATACAGTAAGCATACGCACATGCAGACACAGGCAATTTCAGTGACACACACAAGCTCATTGATACACAGCCTCATAGACAAACAATCTTACTGATATACATCAGCTCATTGACATAAAAACACAAGCTCACTCACTAGCAGGCACACGCATGCAAGCAAGCTCACTCACTAGCAGATGCACACACACAGCTTAATGTGGTGGTACTGGTGTCTATAGCATGTCCCTACAGGCTTTTCAACGTAAACACTGACTTTTCAGACAAAAGGCAGTGTTTACATTGCTTCAAAGTGACACTGCTAGTGACAGTCACTCAGACGGTCACTAGAGGTGCTTCCTGTGTTAGTGCCCTCCCGCCCTCGCGCGCTGCTGAATGAGACTGGCGCCGGAATATGACGTCATATTCCGGCGCCGGTCTCATTCAGCTGCGTGCTGGGGAGCAGAGCCAGCGCAGCTCGCGCAGCTCCCTCAGCGGCCGCCAGGACAAGTCCGCCAGCGGCCGCCAAAAGACCTCCCCAGCGGCCAGGGGAGGGCTGGCAGCCTTAGGCCTGGGGGGCAAAACCAGTCAAGTAGACTGGTGCACCTGCCCAGGATCAGAGCCGGTGCAAGGATTTTTGCCGCCCTAGACAAAATAAAAATTTGCTGCCCCCACATGTCACATCACAATGCCCCACCCATATGATCTGCCATATGAACTAACGCCAGTGCTGCACACAGTGTGTGTTTACATTAAAAAGCCTGCAGGGACCAGCTATAGACACCAGAACCACTTCATTAAGCTATAGTGTCCCTTTAATGTGAGGTACATTATAGATTAGTGTCACTAATAATATACTAGATTGCCTACTTACAAGCAGATGAGGATGATGATGGGCTGCAGTTTGGCTCCACTGGTCTGGTGTAGAACAGGATCTCTGGAGGCTGTTTGCAACTGTGGTCACAAAATTCAATGTTCTGGGAGAATTGGAAGCAGCTCCATTTTTTGGGGCCCCTTACACAGCTCAAGTCTGGGCCCCAGGGCCTGACGGTGAGTATGCCCATAAGGCCCACTCATAAGTTCCACCCACCCATGAGTTCGCTCACAGGGAGTGGAGTGTGTAGGGGATGTGTTATGTGTTATTGTAGAGGATCTAATATGTGTGCTTATGGTATGTAGTGTTTAGGGTTACCAGTTTGTGCAGGTGATCCAGTGTGTTTGTGTGTAGTGGAAGCAGTGTGTATTTGTGTATAAAGGATGTATTATGTGTTTCTGATTGTGTGAATCTGTGTTTGTATGCATAAGGGGTGCAAGGTGTGTGTCGTGTGTGCATGAGATGCATTGTTTCTGTGTGTATGTAAGAAAAGAAGTGTGTGTGTTTGCATTGTCTGTTTCTGTGTATGTGTGCAAAGGATACATTGTCTTTGTGTGTAAGGGTTGCATTGTGTGTGTGTGTGTGTAATGGATGCATTGTGTGTTTCTCTGTGTGTAAGGGAAGCATGTTGTGTTTCTGTGTATGTATAGGGATGCATTGTGTGTGTGTGCGCGCGTAGTGTGAAAGAGCTCCCTGTCTTGGCCCTTGTCCTACAGAGCTGCCCCTTCTTCTTATTCCCCTCCCTCCCCTCTTCTTATTCCCCTCCCTCCCCTCTTCTTATTCCCCTCCCTCGCCCTCTTCTTATTCCCCCACCTCTTCTTATTCCCCTCCCTCCCCTCTTCTTATTCCCCACCCTCCCCTCTTCTTATTCCCCTCCCTCCCCTCTTCTTATTCCCCCCTCTTTTTATTCCCCCCCATCTTATTCCCCCCTCCCCTCTTCTTATCCCTCCCTCCCCTCTTCTTATTCCCCGCCCTCCACTCTTCTTATTCCCCCCTCTTCTTATTCCC